>JANHZT010031221.1:0-10493 GCA_032468215.1 Stegonotus admiraltiensis | reverse complement strand
CCATTCATTGTCCACCTGTGGCTTTACTCCTGAGTCGACCCTTGTTCCTTAGCTGTTCCCTTCTCCTGGCAGCTCTGTGCATGAGCACATTGGGAACAGACTCCAGCTGTTCTTTTGCCCCACTGATGTCTATCTCCGAAGTCACCTGACAACTGTCAGATGGCCCTAGCCTCATCTCTACCTCCGACACAGAGCACTCATCAGAGCCTTCCCCAGACTCCAGGCCCATGTTCCTCCCCAACCTCCTCAATGTCCAAATCTGCTGCCAGATCCGCTGGCGGACCACAATACATACTAAATCTGGACTGTCAAATTCGCAGTCCATGGCCGGATGTGTCACGTTCTGCCCATGCCCATGCCCTGTTTAATGAAGGGGGAAAAAGTCCTAATATGTGACATGACGATGTGAGTTTGAGACCCCTGTACTAAATTAATCCCTTCACTTCCCTTCTTCTTCCCAAAAGCAGATAATTGGGTACTGCTAATAGGGGATGGAACAAGGAGTGTGGTATAAGTACAGAGGAACTGAGGTTCTTATGGACTTGTGGGAACCTGTCAGGAATGTTAAAAATGAGGACCACATGACTGCAGCTTATCATTGCAGCACATCAGCAATGCTGAATCAGTAGTAGCACTTAAAGAAGCCACATCATTCCCAAATTTCATTCCTTCAGGAGTTGTGACTCCCAGAATTTGAACATTTTCTGAAAGTCAGCTCAGTTGAGGTACTTTGGTTAGGAAAAAAAAAATCCATATGATGCACCATTTCACCCAACCTAAAGGTTATAGACATGAGAGTTTTAGTGTCTAGTATATTGATGCACATGTGGAAACTTTGATTTTTTTTATCAGAAAAACTTATTGATCTGAACTGTAAGGTTGCTGTAAGTGGCATATGTTTGCAGCAATGTTTAAAATAATGTATGCCAGGAGCAAAGAAAGAAGAAAATTATCTGCTTCTACATTGTATCAGTGGTGAAATCCAATTTTTTTTTACTACTGGCTCTGTGGGCGTGGCTTGGTGGGCATGGTGTGGCTTGGTGGGCATGGCAGTGAAAGGGTATTGCATAATCTCCATTCCCACCCCACTCTAGGGAAAGGATATTGCAAAATCTCCATTTCCACCCCACTCCAGGGGAAGGATACCGCAAAATCCCCATTCCCTCCCCACTCCTGGGGGAAGGATATTGCAAAATCTCCATTCCCACTCCACTCTGGGGCCAGCCAGAGGTGGTATTTGCCGGTTCTCTGAACTACTCAAAATTTCCACTGCCGGTTCTCCAGAACCTGTCAGAATCTGCTGGATTTCACCCCTGCATTGTACATTATACAATTATACAGCTGGAATCCAACTCTTAACTCCCAACTCTTCTAAAGTTATACTCCTGAAGTTGTCTGATGGCTAGTCAGAAATCTTTTTTGAAGGAAAATGAAAAAAAAATAAAAGACTCAGCTATGAACTATAAACATTTGGTTCAATTGACATCTTAGCTATAAAATTGCATGCCACAGGCAAAATGTTCTTTCAGCTCCTATCTCTAATATCAAAATAATATAATAAGACTGGCCTTCTTTACAGGGTTTTGTGGTTTAGTTCTGAGATTAAAAAACTGTTCTGCTTGGAATATTGCAAAAACTTTTCATAAATTCTGTGTAATATGAGAAAATCAGGCTGAATAGTAAATTAGAAAAAGCATATTGCTGAGATTAAAGAATATATATTTAACTAATAGGCCATCTTCCACTGTTTTCCAAGCTCAAGAATTATTAGGGCTGGAGATCTGAAAAAAGCAAATGTCAGCCATAAAAAATAGACAAGCTGAAATTCAAGGATGCAGGCAAGCTTCTCAATAAATAATGGACCACCTTAGATTAATATATGTGACATCAACAATATAAGCAATTTTATAGAAACATAAAAATGAGAAAAGTCTTCTTCTGTCAGAGCACAGTTTTCCCTGGTCCAAGATTTTGCGTTCTAGAATAACCAGCCGGATATTTCTGTCAAACTCACAATCCAGCCACAAAGTTTATTTTATTTATTTATTTATTTATTTTATTTGTCAAGAACGTATTAGATCATATATATAACTGTAAGCATGAATTGGATATATAAAATAGATACAAATAGAGGAAATATTAGGACAGGGACTGTAGGCATGCTGGTGCGTTTATGCATGCCACTTACAGATCTCTTAGGAATGGGATGAGGTCAACAGTAGACAGTCTTAGATTAAAATTTTGGGGGTTTGGGGATGAAACCACAGAATCAGGTAGCGCATTCCATGCATTGACCACTCTGTTGCTGAAGTCATATTTTCTGCAATTGAGTTTGGAGCAGTTCACTTTAAGTTTATATCTATTATGTGCTCGTGTGCTGTTGTAGTTGAAGCTGAAGTAGTCATTGTCAGGTAGGACATTGTAGCAGATAATTTTATGAACTACATTTAGGTCATACCAAAGGCGGTGTAGTTCTAAGTTTGCTAAGACCAGAATTTCAAGTCTGGTGGCATAAGGTATTTTGTTGTGAGCAGAGGAGTGGAGGACTCTTTTTGTGAAATATTTCTGGACACATTCAATTGTATTAATTTCCGATATGTAGTGCGAATTCCAGATAGATGAGCTGTATTCGAGAATTGGTCTAGCAAATGTTTTGTATGCTCTGGTTAGCGGTGTGATATTACTGGAGAAGAAGCTATGCAAGATTAAGTTTACAACTCTTAATGCCTTTTTGGTGATGTTGTTACAGTGGGCTTTGGCACTTAGATCATTAATATATGAATACTCCAAGGTCCTTGACAGAGTGAGGGTCATCTACAAGGTCGTGTCCACTCAGCTTGTATTTGTGTTCTGGTTCTTTTTGCCAATGTGTAAGACAGAGAATTTATTGGTTGAGATTTGGAGTTACCAATTGTTTGACCATTCCAACACAAAGTCAAGGTCTTTTTGAAGGGTAGCAGCATTGTCGGTGGTGTTAAATATTTTACATCATCAGCAAAGAGAACTCAGTTGCTTATAATATGATCTCAAAGGTCATTTATGTACAGTATGAAGAGTGTTTGTCCTAGAACGTTGCCTTGGGGGACACCGCTATTAATAGGTCCAGGATTTGATAGGGTGCTCCTTATTTTGACCACTTGTTGTCTAGTTGACAAGAAAGCAGCTATCCATTTATGCAGGAGTCCAGAAATGCCATAAGATTTTAGTTTTAGAAGTAGTTTGTCATGTACCACTGAATCGAGGCGGGGTGAAATGTTCCCGGTTCGGACCAGATCACACGATCCGGTAGCGATGGCAGTGGGTGGTTCAGAAAACCGATAGCAAAAATCCCTGAGCACCCCCCATGCCCAGCTGAGCCACGCGATCATCAGAGGCTTTTTATTTTTCTTATTTATTCTTTGGCCTTTGGCCTTAAAAAATGTTTTTTAAAGTAAAAAAAAAGCCTCTGATGATCACGCGGCTCAGCTGTGATCATCAGAGGCTTTTAAAAGCATTTTTTACAATCTCTTCAGTTGAAGAGGTTGCAGAAAAAATGTTTTTAAAAGTTAAAAAAAAGTTGCCCAAGCCCACCCAGTCACATTACCCCCCTCACCAAGCCATGTCCACAGAACCGGTAGCAACAAATTTTACATTTCACCCCTGAATCAAGAAGTCTATGTAAATTGCATCTATTGCTTTGCCCTGATCAAAATTTGTAGTCTATATGTTCTTGCAGTGTAGAAGATGTAGATTACAGGATAATTTTTTTTCTGAAACCAAATTGTTTATTAAAGAGTGGGTTGTTTGTTTCTACGTGGAGGGTAATGGTATGGTTAATGATTGATTCCATGACTTTGCAGGTGATGCAGCATAAAGAGATAGGTCTGTAATTTTCAACTAGGCTGGGGTCTTCCTTTTTGAAGATAGGGATGACCGTGGCTAGTGACCATAGTTTGGGTAGGGAGCTAGTCCTGAAGGATTTTTCAAAGATTATGCTTAGGGGTTCTGCTATAGCAGTGGAAAGCTTTTTTAACAAGTATGCACATAGTCCATCAGGTCCGATAGATAAATATGGTTTTAGTGTGCATAGTACCTTTTCAATGTTATCTTCTGTTAAATCTATTTGTGCTAGATCATTGCAGTTATTTGTGGTATGACTAGGAAATGTGGGGCATGAGACATTGCTGTTTACAAAGACTGAGCAGAGGAATGTATTGAAGAAGTTTGCTTTAACTGCTTCATCATTACATTCTTTGCCGTTAAGTCCTTTTAGGGGTGGGATGGATCTTGAGTCTTTAAGTTTTTTGTTTACAAAATTATAGAAGGCGCGGTTGGATTTTGTGTGCAGGAGGTTCCCTTCTTGTATGGTGTGGTAACTGATACAGATCAGAGCATATATAACTGGAAACTCTAGAGGGATTTCAAACGTTAATCTCTTAATAGCTTTAATAGAAAGTTTGGTGAGAAAACATGGATCCAATTCACACACCTTGAATTATACTAAGATGGGCAAAGGAAAGTCAGTAAGGAGAGGCAGTTATGTGTACCGGTTAAGGCACGAGGCTAGAAACCAGAAAAACATGACTTCTAATCCTATTTTAGGAAGATAAGTGACCTTGGGCTAGTCACTTTCTCCCAGTTCTGAGAAGAAGGAAATAGCAATCCATTCTGAAAAAAAAGTTGACAAGAAAACTGCTGAGACTTGTTCCGGCAGTTGCAGAAACAGACATAATTGAATGGAAGAAAAAAAAAAAGAAAGGTAAATATTTCTTGGCAGTAACATCATGAGATAGAATGTATAAGAATTTCTACTTATTTAGCTTTTCTTAGTTTTATATGTATATTTTTTTAGTTTTCAAAAAGATGGACAAAATTTTTAAGGCAAATCACACATTTTTAAAAAATAAGTCCAACTTTGTCCTATGTTTGTCAAAAGTCCACTTTTGGGGGATGAATCCCATATACAATGATACATGATATGCAAGTTTGATGTAGCTGATTACCAGTAAGAGCTTAATGACAACAACCAAAAAGAGAAAAAACAATCTACAGATGAATGGTGGAGGGGTGGGGGGAGAACAGCAATTTAAAACAACCTGACAGTTTTTTTCCTGCCCAGTATGGACAATTGAAGGGAAATTGCTGAAAATCTCCTCCTATTGGAAAGAGTGACAGGAAGGAGATTGACAGCAGGCAGTCTCACCTTTGGAACACCTTGCTCACTGAGATAAGGATAAGGTAAAATGATTGAAACCTTGCCTGTTTCAAAAGACCTTTCAAAGTCATAATGTGGACATAAGCACAAGTACGGCTAGCTTTACTGCTTACTATTTTTATTATTATGGTTGGTTGCACAGTCAGCCAGATGTTTAGACTGGATTTTAATCCATCTATTGAATACTTCCCAAGGACCAGGAATAGGAAAATGGCAGATGTTGTTTATACTATTAAAAGTATTATTATTATAGTACCTGTCACCAAGGTTTATTTTTCTAGATTGCCTGGTGTACTCCTGAGATTGAGGTGGTGACTAAATCTCATAAATCAACCAATAAATAAATTCAAAGCTATGCTTTTGTAGAAAAATAAATATTTGTATAAACTTCACATGATATGCTTATGCTTTTGCCTACTCCCTGACATAACTAGGACTAAAGTAAATTAACCCTTTACTTTGCATGTAACATTTGCTTGATTGCAGATCAACAGATACATTTTTCCCAGTTTGGAGATAAAGGCATTATCTTCTACCTATGTGAATCAAGTTAGAATATTAAGACTGATAAAAAAAAATTGAAATTCTATGTTTAAAAGGTCTCTAGGCTAAATGGATATAGAATACTTTATTTGGCCACGTGTAATTAGACTCACAATAAATTTGTCTTTGTGCAGAAGCTCTCAATGTAATAATAATCATAATATAATACCAAAACTATCCCTCTGTCTAGATGTTTTGGCATACAATGCCTATAGCGATGTCCTAAAGGAAGAAGTTGAAACATATTATGTTCAGGATGTGAGGGATCTGTAACTATTTTCTCAGCCCTCTTTCTGATCCATGCAGTATATAGATCCTCAATAGGAAGGCAGGCTGGTTGCAATTGTTTTTTTCTGTATTCTAACTATCTGTTAGAATCTGTAAGGTTTAGTTGCTATATCAAACCAGACAGTTATCAAAATAAAGGTGACAGACTCAATAATTTATTTGTAGAACTGCATCAACAACTCCTGGGAAAACTCCTAAACTTCTAAAATAGTTGATTCAGGAAGAACATTCTTTGTTGTGCTTTTTTAGTGATGGTTCTAATGTTAGGTGTCCATTTCAAATCCTGGCAAACCGACTTCCAAATGAGATCATTAAATTGGCAACACTAACATTTGCCAGAGATATTGGAAATTTTATCATACTGTTTCATGAGAAACCCTAAGATTTACCAGAATGCTGTATTATTATCACTACATAAATTTAAGGTATAATTGGTCTCATTATATTCGATGAGCAATATTCTTTCTTTGTAATAAAAGTTCAACTAGATTCCTAGTTCTGTTAGCAATTGTCTTAACTGAAGTGTGTGTGTGTAAAATAAAACAAAATAAAGTAATTGTCATTTGCAAGCAAATTGCTAGATTTCCTTTAATTGATTAAGATTTCTTTCAATAGGTATATAGTGATTTTTATGTGAATAAAACTCAGTTTATTGTTTTTGTCCTTTATTTCAATATCTTCAAATCAGGAACAGGGAACATTTTGCTTGTTAAGTTTTAAAGTGGACTTACACATGTGGCATACATGGCTTTAGGTCAGACTGTTGTTTCAAAACCTCTTTCTCTTGCTGATAGCCTTCTCCCTGTGACCAGGTACTGCTGACCTGTCTGTTTAGTGCAATTCCTATATTAGATAAACAATTACCCAGAGCCTTCCTGTATTTCTTCCACTGAGGGAGATCTGGAATTGGTCCTCCCAGTTTGGCACTGCATACCTTTTCCCATTTGGAATGTATATACTGAAATAAGCAGTTCTGCTCTAGATACGGCTTATAGTGATGATTTCCTGCTTCAACCTGTAGGAATCTTATATCTTACTACTTGGAGAAATTTGCTTCCCCCCTTAAACCTAATTCTAGTAAAATCCATCTGAACAGGAACAGCTGGATCTAGTATCAGGGCCATTTCCTCTGATTGTGGAATATTTTGAGAATGAAACAAGCTGAGACAGCCAGAACAAGAAGTCAAACAGGGAATTAGTCTGGATTCCCTAAGTGGGTACAAGAAGGCAAAGTCTGACCCTTCCCCCCCCACTTAAATGCCATTGAACCTTATCTTAGTTTCACCCAGGTGCAAATCATCAGTCTGAGAAGCTTCTTATAAACTTTAGCAATAAAATGTATTTATTTATCCTAGAGTAGAAAAGCTTAAGAAAAACATTAGATCTCTTCTGACAAATAAATGTTAATAATAAAAAGCATAAAGTATAACTTTAAATCATGGAGAAACTTTTTGGAATTCAAGAGATGCACAACAGGGGGAAGGGAGGGATTGGGGCATAAATGAATAAGCCATAAATATGGGTAAGTTTTTCAAAGAGATTTTATTTGACTTTTCATCCTGTTCCACATCAAGTATGAAGAAAAATGCTCTATAATTCTCTTCCTTGTATGTCGCACATCATGACAAGTACTGGCCATATTTTTCTGATCTTGCAAATTGTTTAAAAAACAATTCAAAGAAAGTAAATTCTGCATCAGTGGCTGGGTAAAAACATTTAATTTCCCAGACATGAAAAATAAACACATCCTCCAAATCTTTAGACTTCAATAATTGTTCGTACTAGTTCACTTTTATTCTTTTCCAAGCAAATGTGCTTAAAATAACATTTTAACAAGCTTCCCTCACTACCACAGATGACTCTTGATGTTTAATTTTTAGTCCTTTTAAAATACGTTTATTTGTTTATTTATTTATTTACTTGTCAAACATATATAAGATAACAGGTAAAAGTATAAACATAATTTGAATACATGAAAGGAGTAAGAGTAAAAAGGAATATTAGGACAGGGCACGGGGGTGCACTTATGCACGCCCCTTACAGGCCTCTTAGGAATGGGGTGAGGTCAACTGTAGACAGTTTAAGGTTAAAGTTTTGGGGGTTTGGGGAAGAAACCACAGAGTCAGGTAGTGCATTCCATATGTTTTTCTGAGTTTTAAGCACTTTGCCTACTATTCAGAAACTTATCGTTTTCATGGCTTTATTTGTTCTAAATTATTAAATCTAATGTATCCCTTTAACTTTAAAATATGTTTCCCATATGTGTAGGCATTTCCTGAGAACTGTGACAGTGAAGAAACATTTTTACTGACAGCATCTGACACCCTCCATTTCTGATTCTCTTTTCAGGAATACATTTTGGAATTGTCAGCTTTTGTAAAGGCACTGTGCAGTCTTAGCAGCTTGCTTTATCCTTCCTTCCATTCTCTCTTTCCATCTCTGCAACTGCATTATTCTGCAGAGAGTTTGTAGAAAATGAAAAAAATGTTTATGTCTTTGTTGTAGAATTGTTTCCCCATCCCCTCAGTATCCAGTGACAGAATGTTAGGCAGTGGATATAAGGTTTAGTTTTAGTGTGATGTGAGCTTTAATCTAGTTTGTTATTTTTTCTTAGTTGTTCACTAAAATGCCAACGGTTGATTAATTTCGTGCCATTACACCAGCTAATTTTCTCAAAATCATTACATCAGTACGTTACTACTTACTTTTAGGTTTAACACCAAGCCAATTTTATCTGCAGTACATTGACTTGTTTTATTTGATTGCTCTTCAGTTTCTCTGCCTCTTCTTCTCTTTCATATGCCCAGACAAGTTTGGTGGTAGTCCATGTATATTAAATCTGTTCATCCACAACATAACTGCTTATTTATTAGATTTTAATAGTTTGACTAAAAGATCACTAAATAGCTGCAAAAAGTTAGTAATCCTCTCCCCATTTATAGTTTCTTTTTTTCCTTAAACCACAGCAATAAATATTCTGCCACTACTATGAAAGAATTAACGGACCCTCCTGCCCACAATCTCTTATACAGATATACTATTTCTGTGTACCGATTATTCACACATTTATAGCAATCCTTTAGTATCTTTTAGTAGAATCATTAGTTTCCATGGATTAATGGCAAGAAAGATTTACCCTTATCTGCATATTACATTTTAAAAGTTCAAAATTGGAAAGGGACTCACTAGAAACTTCTGAGAATGTTCAGTTTTATTTCTTTTTCTCAAAAATATTGGGTTAAGAATGTATCTCGTGTAACCACCATATAAGTGCATTCTGGGAGTTTGAAAAGGGGGGAAATGTGTTCAGAACACAACAGTTAAACACTAGTGAGTCACCACTTAAGTATGAGCCAGTAGAGTGCTGCAGCTGCAAAAAAAAATACTAATGAAGGCTGCATCAACATAGAGATAACATCAAGCATCATGAGACGTTATAGTATCATTTTATATTGCACACTTGAAATACTGTGTCAAATATTGGTTCTGGTTGCTATGATACAAAAATGGGATGACATGATAGCTGTTTTCTGGTTCTTAAAGGGTAGTCACAGGGAGTAGGACTTTGGACTTATTCTCCAAAGCACCTGAGGGCAGGACAAAAAGTAATGGATAGAAGCTTGTTCAAAAGAGATCCAACCTGGAAGTAAGGAAAAATTTCCTGTCACTAAGAACAATTAATGAAACAGTTTGCCTTCTGTGTGCTCTTTTAGAGTAGAATAGAATAACAGAGTTGGAAAGAACCTTGGAGGTCTTCTAGTCCAACTCCGTGCTTAGGCAGGAAACACTTCAGATAAATGGTTATCCAAAATCTTCTTAAAAACTTCCAGTGTTGGAGCATTCACAACTTCTGGAAGCAAGTTGTTCCACTAATTAATTGTTCTAACTGTCAGAAAATTTCTCCTTAGTTCTAAGTTGCTTCCGTCCTTGATTAGTTTCCACCCATTGTTTCTTGTTCTATCCTCACATGCTTTGAAGAATAGTTTGACTCCCTTTTCTTTGTGGCAATCCCTGAGATATTGGAAGACTGCTATCATGTCTCCCCTAGTCCTTTTTTTCATCAAACTAGACAAACCCAGTTCCTGCAACCATTCTTCATATGTTTTGGCATCCTGTCCCCTAATCATCTTTGTTGCTCTTCTCTGCACTCTTTCCAGAGTCTCAACATCTTTTTTTACATTGTGGTGACCAAAACTGAATGCAGTATTCCAAGTGTGGTCTTACCAAGGCATTATAAAGTGGTATTAACACTTTATGTGATCTTGATTCTATCCCTCTGTTTATGCCACCTAGAACTGTGTTCTAGCTTTTTTGGCAGCTGCTGCACACTGCTGGCTTTTATTGATTGATTGATTGATTGATTGATTGGATTTGTATACCGCCCTTCTCCTGGAGGACTCAGGGTGGTGAACAGCCAGCAATTAACATATCATATAGGTTTAAGAACAGTTAAAATAAATTATATTAA
>JANHZT010031162.1:0-10495 GCA_032468215.1 Stegonotus admiraltiensis | reverse complement strand
CTATTCACAATTAGGAGCCATTCTGAAACCTAAACATTGATTACCAATTGATCAGCAATCTGTGGCTGGAAAGCAGAACAGCTTCCATGGGTGCCTGTTCATAGAAACCTAGAAGTCCCCACCCTAATTCACCTCCTTCATAGGTAGTCTGCTACTTACAATCACAGCTGTGAGCAGAATTTCCATTGGTAAGCAAGGTAATTTCTAAGCAAATCATGCCTGATTTTCAACTTCTTTTGCCATGGTCGTTAATCAAATCACTGGAACAACTGCAGTTGTTAAGAGAATCATTGGTCGTTAAGCAGATCCAGCTTTCCCCATTGACTTTGCTTGTCAGACCTGGGATGCTGCAACCATCCTAAATTCATAGCAGTTGCCAAGCGCCTAAATTTTGATCATGTGACTGTTGGGATGGTTGTAAGTGAGAGGACTGGTCATAAATCACTTTTCTCAGTGCTTTGAAGGATCAGTAAATGAGTGCTATAAGTCCAGGACTACCTATATTAATAATTACATTTTTAATAACTCTGGTATTAAAAGGCCTTCCAGAGCAGCCAGATTTTGACTAGCTCCCAAAGGAGGTGGGGTTCCAGAGGAGAAGGGGAGCCCCCACATAGAACCCCCACTTTTGCTTTCTCAAGGTTGCTAGCAAGATGAAGGGGTCAGCCCTCTGTACATGCACAGTGGCACGCTCTGTTCCTCCAGACCCGCATTCTTCCTGAGAAGGGAAGTCCTGCTTTGGTATGTGGGGATCTTCAGTGGACATTCTCAATTGATTCAGATGGGGGTAGGGGGCAGAATCTATTGGAGATAAGCCATCTCTCTCCTTTTCCAGCCAGATTTTGGTGTCACAATAAATCTTTGCACAGATCTAGTCTACAGCTGCAATGCAGACAAGATTAGGTCTACAGCAGATCCAGCATGTAACATTCTGAGTCCAGCAAACTGTTTCCCTGCCTTCGAGATCCCCATCAGGAGCGTTGCTGCTGGTTTTATTTGGGGCTGAAGCTATTTCTGTGATCTGACCTCTAAAGCTAAACAGGACCAGGCCTGGTTAATATTAGAATGGGAAATCCACTAGAGAGTGCCTGGAAACGGAAGAGTCATCTTGTTCCATAGGACACTGTAAGGGGAGGTCTACAAAACCACCAAGAGTTGAGTTAAGGAAATTTTTTCTGACAGAACAATCAACCACTGGAATAGTTTGCCTTCAGAAGTTGTGGGAGCACCATCACTGGAAGCTTTCAAGAAGAGACTGGAATGCCATTTGTCAGAAACTGTGAGCGGGCAACAGGGAGGCCAGGATTTGAGCTACCTGAGCAGGTGTGAGCGATCAGTTCTGTGCAACTGCGCACCATACAAGCAGCGCCCTCATGGAAGTGTGGGAGTGCCTGGCCTCCCAGCCGCTTGCTCACCTGGGGAGGAGGCATCGGGTTCCAGATTCGTAATAAAGAACTGCAGAGGGGTTGGATGTAAACACTTGAGTCTAATCTCCAATTACAAGAGCACATCTTGCTTCCATGGTCTGTCAATTTTAATTTGAACATCATCATATAACTCATGAATATCAGCTTCCACATCAGTTGTTGGAGCATATATTTTGATGACTGTCATATTAAAGGATTGTTCATGAAATCTAATTTAGAACATTTTGTCTTTGATTGTATTGTAGCAAAGTATAGATGATGTTTAACGTATGTCCATTCCTTCAGTGATCATTCAAAGTTATGATGGAGGTGAATGACAGGGAACCTCCATCATAACTTGATGGAGGTATACAGGTCCTTGGAGTTCTGACTGTCACAGCATCTCCATGGGTGAATGATCACAGTCTGGAGCTTGGCACCTGACTCATAATTATTACAGTGCCACATGGTCACATAATCACAATTTCTGACATTCTGTGCTTGCTTCCCACAAGCAAAGTCAAATAGAAAGTTGGCAATAAGTCACAAGTTGCAGTCATGTGAAGTTCTTGCTTAACAACCCATGCTGTCCCTGGTTAGTGATGGCAACTGGGATTGCCAGAACAGCTATCACTACATTATGTAGTACTGTGATATTGTGCTTTACAACTGAATCATTTTGCAATGGCAATTCCAGTTTTAATATGTCATTATCTACTGCATACTCTAATAATGACAGAAAAAGATAAGGTAGATGAATGCAGGAAATAGACTGAAAAAAAGACAAGAATGAATAGAGAAACAAAATGAATGGATAGAAGAGTGAACAGATAGTATATATGCATGACATGACATGATATTATATTAGCAGTTAAGACTGGAAAACTGTCAGCCCAGGTTTGAGACCTGAGCCCTGTGCAACAAGGTGAGCACCCATCCTCATGCCAGCTCCTGTCAACCTAGCAGTTCAAAAACATGCAAATGTGAGTAGATTAATAGGTACCACTTTGGTGGGTGGGGAACAGTGCTCCATAATGTCATGATCACGGAAATGTCTTCTGACAGCACTGGCTCAATGGTCTTGTAACAGAAACATGCACCGCCCCCAACAGTCGGCAATGTCTAGTGGGGTAAAAGCCACAGGGATTCCTTTTTATAGTAAAACTTTGCATTTCTATAGAATATTTAGAAAAAAACACTTGACCTCCTTTAGGTTGACTACATTATTAATCTATTGCATGCACGCACGCACACACGCACACAGACATACATATTGTGTGACTGCAGTTCAAGATTGGTAAATGAATGTTTCAGACATCTAATACCCGATTGAAATACTGTAGTGATTTACATATATATAATAGAATAGTGAACTTCAGGAAGTTTAGGCTATCTGTCTCCCACAGGCACATGCTTTTTGTGTAGGAATTAAATATGCTATACTTGAAAAGAGAGTGTATTGTATATGCAGTGTAAGTAATAACATTTTGTCAAGTTCTTTTGTTGAGTATTTACTGACTTAAAAATAAACTCTTCTGTGTTCTGTAAATATGGCATTTAAAATGCATGTAAAGCCAGTAGGGCAAATTCATGTGGGGATTTGAATGTATTTATGAAAAAGTGTTAAATAATTTCATGTTCTGCAGTGAAGAAAGCTTAAGTGCATCCTTAAGGCTATCATTAGATTCTTTTAAGGAGCTGAGGATCCCTTTTGTGTCTCTTCATTTTTTAGAGACTTCCAGCTTTCTAAACAGATTCCATAGTGGGGAAGAAGATGAAAGGTGCTGCTAAGCTTTGCATTATTTATTATGCTGATTTCCACCCCCCCACCTTAAAAGCTTCTGAGATAGACTCCCTTTGATTGCATTAGTACAGGTAGTCCTCCACTTATAATAGTTAATTTAATGATTGTTCAAAGTTCAAAGTTACAACAGCACTGAAAAAAGTGACTTATGACTGTTTTTCACACTTACAAGCGTTGCAGAATCCCCATGGGCATGTGATCAAAATTCAGATGCTTGGTGACTGGTTCATATTTATGATGGTTGCAGTGTCCCAAAGTCATGTGGTTACCTTTTGCAACCTTTAATGGGGACGCCAGATTGACTTAACAACCGTGTTACTAACTTAACAACTGCAATGATTCATTTAACAACTATGGCAAGAAAAGTTGTATAAGGGGGCAAAACTCACTTAACAAATGTCTCACTTAGCAACATAAAATTTGGGCTCAATTATGGTCATAAGTGGAGGACTAACTGTACTAAACATAGATTGATTCTGAAGTTTTGCATCCTTGCTATATCAGTAACTCTCTGTTAATGGGATTAGTACCAAATCCTTTTCCCATGAGTTTGTTTTTGTGACTACAAACAGAATAAACTTTATGCATTCAATTATGTATTTTTTAAAATCTCTTTGAGGTGTTTCAACAAGTTAAGCTAAAATGAGTTCCTGTCAGAACCTTAATAATTACTTTTGTCTTTGTGGAATAATCTTGGAACTTCATAAAATTTGCATAGCTTACAGTTTTGAGACAAATGACTAACTTTTCAGTAGATTATTGTTTGTTAAAAAAAGTTAATTGAAGAGTAGAATTCTTCTGTATTGTAACTTAACATTTCCTTTCAAATTATTCATTAACATTATAATCAAGAGAAAAAAACATGGTCAGATCTGTTTCACCAGATCACTTTTGTAGCATCTTAAAAGGAAAACTGCAGTAATTTTAGATGTGATTCCTTTTTGTCATGACCTTCTGGATTGGCCATCCAGGCCTATAGCTGAGTTAAAGAGTTTATGGCCCAATTAAACCCAGGTGAAGCATCTGAAGATGATTTCATTCCCCCATTTTAGGAGAGCCTTTTTAGACTTGATGCAATCATCATTATACTAGGGTTTAGACCTTTTTATGTGCATAAACAGTATTGGCTGTTGAAAATCTTGTCAGGGAGCCATGGAGATTAACAAAAATTGACTAATATGGTGACTCTACTTGCTTATAGGAATTAGCTGAGCAGATTTGGGTGTGCATTTGAAGCAGGAGCTCTGAGATCAAGACCCCAGACAAGACTTTAGCCTAACCTTGAATCTGTTCTGTACACGCCCCTTGATTATAATGTCAACAGGAGGGTGCGCCACTTCTAATATGGGGTCTTTCGTGCACTATGAGCTTGGTGGTTTTGTTGCACACATTTCATTATCCAGCTAGATAACATCTTCTATCGGCATTTCTGATGCTTCAAGATTTGCTGTAAAATCAAAAAGACAAATTAGTAGAAAGAGGTTACTATTAGGGTGAGTTCTAATATTGAACTAAGCTAGGAGATAAACAAAGGCCTGGGCAATCATGATAGAATCAACCACACTGGCCTCATTAGTGTGCCAGAATGTCAACTCCCGGGGGTTCTTCTCTGTGCTATTAAGTATAACTAGATCTAAACTAACTACAAATTGAACCAGATGAAATCATACAATTGTACAATGTTGATCTTTAAAGTAGCCCACATTGGTTTTAGGGAGTATAAGCTTGCAAGAATGTATTGGACCACCCAATATATATGTTAGAGTCACTGGCAATAATAAATACTAAGTTTGGGTATTGATATAATAAAATTATACAACTGTCAAACTGATCCCACAAATTATTTATTTCTCTATGCCCATCAAAGTGGGGGGGAAATATAGATTAACAAGCAAAACAGAATATGATTTAAATCTGAGCAGAAGGGAACCATTAAGGACTATAAACTATGCTTAGTGTTTTCTGAGAATTTAATCTGTAAGACTTAAGTTTAACATGTGTATGGTTACTAGGTTTGAAGTAAAAGTCTGGTGAATATGACAGCAGAGAGAAAATGTAACCCTTTACTGCCATAGTGTGGTTGCCTGTACATGTGCAGTCTGAATCTAGTTGTCCTAAGCATGAATGAAATTTAACTATTGTTTGTTAACTATCAAAAATCTTACTTAAATAAACATTTAGTTAAATCATATTTTGCGTGTTTAGTCATTATTTTTCTTTACATTATATTAGAGAAAATATCACTAAATGATTACTATTGGTGTGTGTGTGTGTGTGTGTGTGTGTGTGTCTGTGTGTCTGTGTGTAGACTTCTAGTGTACATTTTCTAGTCAGTTTTTGATTCCTGGATGCTGCCTGAGTCTGTAGTTGCTATGCTGCCTGTAGTTTTCATGGAAACATTTTTTGGAAGTGGTTTGCCATTGCCTTCTTTCTAGGGCTGAGTGAGGGTAATTCACCTAAAGTCATGTAGGTGGCTTTGTGTCTTTGGTAGGACTCATGGGCTCTATGTCAGCCTGACCATCATCACTTTCCTTCAAGTTTGCTGCCAGTTGCCATGGAAACGGGAAGAGAGGGAGCAATGGGCATTTGGGAGGGGAAGTGTGCAGGTGGTGTGAAAGTGGAATTGCTGAGAACTGATGGGGAGCTTTGGACTAAAAGAGGCCAGCTTGGGTTTTAAAATCTCCAAGGCCAACTGTCCTGGGAACTGCATGCACAAGGGTGGTGCAGAGCACCTGAACCAGACACATTCCCAAAACATCTTCCTGGCTGATGATTGGATTCTGTCTGCCTGACTGGGGGGGGAGGGGGGAGGAGCTGTGGGGTAATGTTCAATTTGTCTTTGCATTTGCTTCAGACCTTGCCTGACTTTTGCTGCATTCAGCTCATTCTTAAGAATCTCTGAATCTATAGAGTCAAGGGTTTTTCCCCCCTAGGAATTGATCAGAGGCAACCCTGCATTTCTAACCTGATGCTTTAACTACTACATCAAACCAGCTGTGAATTTGACGTAAGAAGCCTTATGTACAATTTTGCTTTGTATTAGTGGAGATTATAAAGAAATTACAGAAATACTACCCTAAGATTCATTGGCTAAGATATTTTCCCCCCAGGAAATGACTTACAGGTAGTTTTCAATTTACAGTAATTCATTTAGTGACCGTCTGACATTATAATGGTCCTGTAAAAAGTGACTTATAACTGTTTTTCATACTTATGACCGTTGCAACCTCCCCTGGTCACATGATCAAAATTTGGATGTTTGGCAACTGGTGTGTATTTATGATGGTTGCAGTGTCCTCGGGTCATGTAATCACTTTTTGTGACTTTTGACAAGCAAAGTGAATGGGGAAGCCAAACACAACCCTTTTATTAATTTAACAACTGCCTTCCTTAGGAGTGGAAATTTTGGACTCAGCTGTGATCATAAGTTGAAGACCGTGTGTATTTCTTAGAAATACCTTTTTCAAAGTCTAGCTAAGATAGATGAACTAGTTTCAAGTTTCAAATTTATATCAAATTCCAGATTTAAGAGACAAATAACAAATTAGTTTCCATTTCAAAGCTGAACCATCTTATAAAAGGTTAAAAATACAGTGATATGAAATGTAATATTCCAAATATACATGGAACTTATACTGGGTACATATTATCTTAAGAGATTGGCTGCATTTTGGAAATGTTTAGCTGTTGTTTCAGGATCCATTTATTTAAGTTTAGCGCTTGTTAAGCTTTACGTCAATATCCATATTCCATTGGGGAAAGTGGTAAAGAAAACCATTTATAAAGATGAAAGGCAATGAACCAACTAAATTAAGTAATCATAGAATAAACAAATGATAATCTATTCACAAAAGGAAGCATGAAAAGGAAATTGCCATAGCCTAAGATGACTGAGTGGCAATTTACAAAACTACAGAGCATTGGAGCTTGCTTTTTCAGATTCTCTGACATCATGGGAACACTCTTAATACAAAATTAAATATCTAGTGAAGAAACAGTTGTGGGAGATAGCTCTGTCTATGTGGATTAGAAAAGTTGGTGGTATTCCTAATTGCCTTTCATTGAAAGATGAATGCATATCAGCTGAGTGGGAATAGACCTTATATAAAATGTTATACATAAAAATAGAATGTATTTTTAAAAACGCCTGTTTTTCATCTTTGCCCTTTTATGCCAGAGTTTCTGATTCAATTTACTTGTCTAGACTTTTGAAGGCTGACCTGATCCTTACTGTATTTTGTTCCATCTTTAATCTTCTGGATTTTATGGAATTGTCTCTACCTACCAATGTTTCTCAGAAAATAAGACCCGGCCTTATTTACTTTTGGGCCCCAAAATAAGCACTCGGTCTTATTTTTGAGGAGGTCTTATTTTTTTGATATGCAGGAGGCAGCAAGCACAGGGGCTGATGGGAGTGGAAGAGCTGCTACTGCCAGCTCCACCCTCTGTCCCACCATCTACTTGTCTGCAGCTGCAACAGCCCAAGCTCTCGGCGTGCCCCTGCCTCTGTCCTCCCTGCCTGCTGGCCCTGCTGCTGCTGGGACACTGGAGCTCGGGTCTTGTGCCGGTGGAGCTGCTTTCAGCAGGACACCGTGAGGATCATTGTGCTGGTGCAACTGTTCATGGCAGGATGCTACATAGTGCGTTGTAATGTTACATGTGTGAGTGGCTCCACCGGCGTGATGAGCCTTGTGGTATCCTGCCATGAGCAGCTCCACTGGCATGATGAGCCTTGCGGTGTCCTTCCGAGACCGGCTGCACTGGCACAACAACTTTGGCTGTGAGTGGTCACAAGCGGCTGCAGAAGAAGTTGGGCAGTGGCACAACAGGTGTCGGGGCATGGGAGACCTGACTGCAGCAGTCCTAAGGTAAGCAGGTGCAGGGCACATGGGGCACCTCCAACCCGCTATCCCTGCCCTAGGTTAATTTTTATACCTGTGCCTCGCCCCATCTCATACAACCATAGTGGGTGGGACTTAACTAGGCTTATTTTGGGGTAGGGCTTATATTAGTTGCAGGTTGGAAAATTGGGCTAGGACTTGTTTTTTGGGTAGGTCGTATTTTCAGGGTAACACAGTACTTTGCACTGTTGGGCTTGGATGAATCCTGCTACAATCTTTCTACTATAAATGTTTTGTTGGCCTATTCTTTTACTTAATCTCCTGCGGCAAGAAAAGATCCATGCATACACTTAAAAATAAATTAGTGGTTGCAAAAAATCCAGTTAACCTCAGGAAAGCAACATGGCATTAATATGTATTTGTTGTCAACTAGTCCTAGTTCAGATTTTTGCATCCTAAATCTGCAGTTCTAGCAGACTCCCCAAAGAGCTGGTCCTTCAGTTACTCTTCTGGAATCAGATCAAAATGTTGGTCATAGAAGAGGGGCAACTGTTACCTGTTCTTTCTCTTCGATCATTTTCAGAATAAGTTCCCCTATATCAAGAAATCCTCCACAGGGATATGACAGGAATCCGATCTAACTCTATTTGACTTGTTCAGACAAATTTAAATTATTTTGCTCATATTTGCTTTTGTCCCTTAGTTGTTCGTTGTGCTTAATATGTTATATGTTCTACTTTTTCTTGATTTTTGTATTGCATATTTTATCTTATTACCCAGACAAAGAATGTTATGATTATGGCATGATATAAATATGAACCATAGATTTGTATGTTCTCCAAAAGCGAAGCAGGACAAAAATAAAAGGAACAGAACACAAAATGCAACACATGCTTAAAAAATCAGTGAAAAAATACAAGAGAAAAAAATTAAATATAGAATATAATATATTACAACAGTAAACAGTTACAATTCTATGTAAATTATCTAATGCAAATATTGTATGTGAGTGTGTGTATATTGTAGCTATATAAGTATTTTTATTTATTGTATGTAAATACATATAACTATTATGTTTTTAGCTTACTGTAATTTATATAAAGAAGTCCCATATTTCATTATAGCAATTTCACTTAGACTTATATATCACTTTACAGTGCTTTACAGCCCACTCTAAGCGGTTTACGATTAAAGGATAATATTGTCTTGAATTATTTATTTATCTATCTATCTATCTATCTATCTATCTATCTATCTATTTATTTATTTATTTATTGGATTTATATACCACCCTTCTCCTGAAGGACTCAGGGCGGTGAACATCCAGCAATTAACATATCATATAGGTTTAAGAACAGTTAAAATAAATTACATTAATTTGGTACATGTATTAAACCCCAGATTAAGTCAAATTATATTCCTAGTACACGGAATTTGACAACTCGACAGTGTAAGTAGATTGGCCTTGCCTTTATAATAGCTAAAATAGTTATATTGCAACGTTGGAAAGATAAATATATGTCCCCATTGATTCAATGGATTGAAGAGCTGATTACACTTGCTACCAGTAAGAGGATTGCCTATAGACATAGACTTTGTATGAGTAAATATAATGGAGCCAAGCATGACTTGAAGAAGTCTATAAATTATTCTACATTAGTTATTCTTTTTTGTATATTAGTGGATTTAATTATGCTCTGCATGGTTGAAAGAAATAAAAGAAGTGGAAGGTAACAGATAAAATAGAGACAAGAACAAAATAATAAACAGTTAACAGTAACAGAGTTGGAAGGGACCTTGGAGGTCATTTAGTCCAACCCCCTGCTCACGCAGGAGACCAGTACTAGGGATTCGAACCGCCGAACTGCTGACCTTTCTGATCGACAAGCTCAGTGTAGGAACCACTATTAGGCCAAGTCAGGATGGCAAGAATTTATTTACATAAATTGATATAATCACCAGGAGTATGGAATTTAATTTCCTGGTATTCATTTTTTTAAAAAATTAAGAGCAGTTATATGTAATCCCATTTTGCAGCTTGTGTGTGTATATGCACATGCACAAACTGATGTGACAGAAAATTTAATAACTGAAATGTATGTCTTAATTTTTATATTATTATTAGCATTGGTGGTCCAGGCCGATTTTTCAGGACCACTAAGAGTTTTATTTATTTATTTATTTATTATTAAATTTATATACCGCCCTCCTCCCGAAGGACTCAGGGCGGTGTCAGGGAGTACTCAGGGAGTAAGCGAAAAAGGATTATTTCATACTCCCCAAGCCTTATAATCTTGATGAAAATCTTTTTCTGTCCAGCAGGCCTACAAGTTAAAGTTATATATATATATATATATATATTTATTTATTTTATTTATATGCCGCCCTTCTCCGGAGACTCAGGGCGGCTTACAATGCGTTAAGCCTTCATACTTCTGTATATT
>JANHZT010031107.1:0-10498 GCA_032468215.1 Stegonotus admiraltiensis | reverse complement strand
CCTACTACGCGACTCAGGCTCAGGTTGTCCCAAAGGTGTTTTTTTCAAGGGGCAACTGGACTTTCTCATTTTTCTTTGAAGATGTTTTGCTTCTGATCCAAGAAGCTTCTTCAGCTCTGACTGGATAGTGGGGAATGGAAGGAACTCCAATCTACAACACAGTCCTTTCAACAGTTCCAAGAAGGGTCCACACCCATTTGCACCACTCAGATGGTCCTGATGACATAGATAACTGCATTCAGTTTTGGTTGCCTTGATGTAAAAAAGATGCTGAGACTCTAGAAAGAGTGCAGAGAAGAGCAACAAAGATGATTAGCAATATTCAACGGATTCTGGCTATCTTCACTTTAAGTGAGAACAAGTTCACAACAACACAGTTCTAGGCTGCATTAATAGAGGAATAGAATCAACTTCACGTGAAGTGCTAATACCACTTTATAATGCCTTGGTAAGGCCACACTTAGAATACTGCATTCAGTTTTGGTCGCCACGATGTAAAAAAGACGTTGAGACTCTAGAAAGAGTACAGAGAAGAGCAACGAAGATGATTAGGGGACTGGAGGCTAAAACATATAAAAAATGGTTGCTGGAACTTTTCATCTAATCTGATGAAAAGAAGGACTAGGGGTGACATGCTAGCAGTATTCCAATATCTCAGGGGCTGTGACAAAGAAGAGAGAGTCAAGCTGTTCTCTAAAGCACCTGAGGGTAAGACAAGAAGCAATGGGTGGAAACTAATCAAGGAGAGAAGCAACTTAGAACTAAGGAGAAATTTCCTGACAGAACAATTCCATAGAACTACTTGCCTCCAGAAGTTGTAAATGCTCCAACACTGGAAGTTTTAAAGAGGAGATTGGATAAGCATTTATCTGAAGTGGTGAAGAGTATCCTGTCTAAGTAGGGGGTTGGACTAGAAGACCTCCAAGGTCTCTTCCAACTCTGTTATTCTATTCTATTGAAACTTTTACCAAAAAAATGTTAGAATTGTTTATAAAATACAAACAGGTTCTATGGACATATATTCCAATATAACAAAGGTAAGCAATTTCATGATTTCAAAAATGACAGGAGAGGGGACTAGATAATAAAGAGGACTAAAGATCTTGGAAAATAGCAATAGAAATAGCACTTAGAATGATATACCATTTCAAAGTGCTTTACAGCCCTCTCTAAGCAGTTTACAGAGTCAGCAATATTGTCCCCAACAATCTGGGTCCTCATTTTACCCACCTCGGAAGGATGGAAGGCTGAGTCAACCTTGAGCCTGGTGAGATTCAATTTGCCAAACTGCTGGCAGCTGGTGATCAGCAGAAGTAGCCTGCAGTACTGCACTCTAACCACTGTGCCACCACCACCGGTTAGATAATCAAACAACAAATCTGTGAATCACCATCAGATGGATTTATAACTGGCTGACAAACCACACTCAACCTGTAGTCCTTAATGGAAAGACATCCACATGGAGGAAAGTAAGCAGTGGAGTACCCCAAGGTTCAGTTTTAGGGCTGGTACTCTTTAATATCTTCATAAACAATCTAAATGAGGGAACAGAAGGGGAACTCATCAAGTTTGAAGATGACAATAAGCTGACAGGAATAGCCAACATCCCAGAAGATAGGCTCAAGATCCAAATGGATCTCAACAAACTTGAACACTGTGTCCTCTCTAAGATAATGAAATTCAAGGTAGCGAAAAGCAAGGTTTTAGGCAAGAAAAACCAAATGTACTGATAGAGATTAGATGAAACTTCACGCAATAGCAGTAAGTGTGAGAGGAATCTTGGAGTTCTAGTAGACAATCACTTATGAGCCAGCAGTGTGCTGTAGCAGCCAAAATAGGCAATGCAATCTTAGGCTGCATTAACAAAGATATAGAATCAAAATCATGTAAAGTATTAATACCTTTATAAGGCCTTGATAAGATTATATGTGGAATATTGCATCCAGTTTTGATTGCCATAAGATAAAAAAGATGTTGAGACTCTGGAAAGAGACCAGAAGAACAATTAAGATGCTTAGAGTGCCAGAGGTTAAAACATATGAAGAATGGTTGCAGAAAATGTGTATGTCTAGTTTAATGAAAGGTTGGATTAGGAGTGACATCATAGCAGTGTTCCAATATTTGAGGGGCTGCCACAAAGAAAAGGGAGTCAACTTACTTTCCAAAGCACCAGAAGGCAAAACAAGAATCAATGGAAGAAACAACCTAGAACTAAGAAGATTTTTTTTGACAGTGTGAACAATCAACAGTGAAACACCTTGCTTTCAGAGGTTGTGGGTGCTCCATCACTGGAGGTTTTTAAGAAGAGACTGGACATCCATTATTCTGAAATAGATAAAGTCTGCCTGAGCAGGAGGCTGGACTAGAAGACATCCAAAGTTGCTTATGATGACGATGATGATGATGGTGTGTCAGGGCCACAATCAGTGACTGGAAAGGAAGCAATGTGTTGTGCACTGCAGACAATCATAGTAGAGTCTGCTGCTAGAGTGAAACAAAGTGCTATAAACCATGCTTAAGAAAATTTGGTCAAAAAACAGCAGGATTTAGGTCCATTTACAATGGGCTAGAAATGGGAAGAGAATGATATAATCAAGAAATGATATGTGGACTGTATTGGAATGGACCAGGAAGATAGTATGAACAGTATGAACAAACTCAGAAGTTATGGCATACTGAGCAAAATCTACTAATTCTGTTATAGTAGTAAAAGGAATATATACTCTTAAGTTAAATCTAAATTATTGCCTCCATGTAGTATTAATTCAGGATTTGGGGATTTTTTTTTTTAGTTCCTGGTGTACGCACATATTTGATCCAAAATCATGTCCAAATGCGCATACAGACATCCATTGTTGTCTGTGTTTTCCTTTTCTCTTTATATTCTCTGCTTTCTTCAGAGACAGGAAGATTTGGGAACAAACTGGGTCACTTGTTTGTGCAACAAAAATAGTGGAAATTTCTAAAACTAGACATGCTTTTGGTATGGAATGTTTTACTGTCCTTAATGACACCTGTTTGCCTCTTTGCTCAGGCATTTCCTTGACACTCTGAGGAACTATTACCAAATATACATACATGGACATTTATTATATTTATTATATTTAATTATTTGTATTGCATTCAATGTGTCACAGTTTTACTTTAAACTATTTTGAGTTTGAATTAAAATAGTACATACTGTAAGTAAAATATAAGTAATCCTTCAAACTGAACTAAATCCCTGGTAGGTACGTGAAAATGTCATATAATTTTCATTGTTCCTCCCTCCCTCCCTTGTCAGTGTAACTTACAGTTCAATATTATGTATACACAGTGGTGGAATTAAAATAATTTAACAACTGGTTCTCTGCCCTAATGACCAGATGGGTGGGCGTAGCCATGGTGTGTGTGGCTAGGGGATGTGATAGGCAGCACTCGGCCACCTGCACCCCCCCTGGGAGCAAAAATGGGCCACTGGGGGACACGCCGCCCCCCATGCCCCATTTTGGGCCTAGTAGGCTAGTAGGCCTCCCTGAAGCCTCTTGGGAGCAAAAAAAGGCTGTGCGGGGAGGGGGGTGCCAATCCCCATGGCCCATTTGGGCCTAGGAGGCCTTCCTGAAGCCTCCTGACAGTGAAAACGGGGTGCATGGGGGCTCCTGGAAGAGGTGTGGTGGGGCCACCCAGCAATTTAACTACCAGTTCATCCGAGCCTGCCCAAACCCACTGAATCCCACCATTGTATATACATACCCTGTTTTCCCCCAAATAAGACATCTCCTGATAATAAGCCCACACGGGCTTCTGAGTGCAGGGCAATAAGGCCAAGCACTTATTTCAGGGTTCAAAAAAATATAAGACCAGGTCTTATTTTCGGGGAAACACGGTATTATGCATATGCTGCAAATAAGTAAAGGTACTTAGGAAGAAATAACAAAAAAGGGGTTAAACAGCATAAAAATAACATGAATAGTTAGAAATGTCTTCAGTTTGATTATAGCATGGAGAGGACTAATTTGTTCAAACATATTAAGTTTGAAGATATTATTAAAAGTCTGGACTCTTCAGCATAATGCAACCATACTGGAAACATAGTCATAACACATTTATTCAGATTATCTGCTCCCAAAAAGCCTAAGTAAAGACTGAACAATAACAAAATCTATTTGATATATACCATAAGGAAATCTTCAAATTTTTATAAGAGTTCATCAAAAAATTCTATTCCAAAAATATTTGGATTACAATTTCAGACTGTAGCGCTGTTTTCTCTCACCAAATGGTTTCTAATGGAAAAATAAAACTTTAGTCTTTGCTCTCAAGTTGCTTGTACTAAGCATCCAATTAAGTAAAATAGGGTTTTATATTCTATGAATATCTGTATGTGTCTGTGTAAACTTTGTGCAGGGAAGTATCTTCGCTGAACGGTTTGCTCAACTATGTGCTGGAAGCATATCTTGACATCTGAAATGCCCTGAGAAGTTTCCTGGGTCATGGAAACAACCAATCCCTAGGCAGGGAGGATTAAGAAGCTGGGGGTGGTGGGGGGAGCATCGCCAATACTTTGTTAGCTGGCACTAAGTGAATCATTGCTAATACCACGCAGAATGGATTAGGATGTTTCTCTGAAAAGGTGACTATTTTCTTCATTCTGTCAAAAACTAAATGTTGCTTGACCTGGGGGAACGGATATTCTTTTCCCCCAACAAAATGCGAGGTGTGAGTTTTCATTGCTGTAAGAAGACCAACAATAAAAAGCAATTGGAGTGTTCATTGCTTCTACAAAGCTTTAAGCAGGTACAGTGCTTTATGGCTTATCCAGATGGAAATTATTATAGCTAAACTAATATAGTTTTCCTTTTTAAAACAATACGCAGCATTTATTTCTTCCAATATCCCAGGTGGATGGCTTATGCATGCTTGAGAGCACACAGGCAAGTTTCCCTCTTAATTTTGCAAGAATATAAAATAATCCCATTATAGTTCCAGATCTTGTATGGTTTGGAAGGGGGAAAAAGGTTCCTGTCTACCTAGGTGAAATGAAAATTTTAATTCAGTTTTGTCTCTTTTCAGCTAGCAGTTATAATTAGTGGAGAGTGGGAAAGGAAGGAATCCATTTGAAAGGGAACTTAAGTCCTGTCTTTCATAAGTCAGTGAAAAATTAGTGCTATCCCTAGGCTGGAATAACATTGGGCAAAGTAGGACTTGTTTTCTTAGTTGCAATTATATTTATAGAACTTGATATGATAAGCGTCTTGGTTGCTGCACCAGATTCTAGCATTTCTCTATTCATTTTGCATAGAAGAATTGAAGTGAAATTGCAGACAATTTTAGTTGCTGGAATATTAACATTAACTTATGCTAGTTAATGTCAGCTATAGCAGTTTCAAAAGCTATGAATGAAAGAACTATATTGTGAATAAAAGCAAAGTGCATAATAATATTTCTGAAAAAGAGGTAGGTTTTGTATATGTAAATAGGATGCTCTTGTAAATGAACATGTTCAACATACATATCCTAGATACTCTATATTGGCTTCAATCTTCAGGCTTTGAATACGTAGACGGATTGTAAAATTATATACTGGTAATAAATATTATTTTAAACAATTTTAAATATAGTAAAATGTATTCAATATTAATTGTCAAGAAAAATATTTTTATGTGAGTTATTACTGGTATGTATGTATGTATGTATGTATGTATATTTATAGCTATGATATCATAGTAGGTTCCAGCATGATACACATACAAATAACTCCTTTTTTTTCTCAATTCATCTGGATATATCTGTTTCTTGATTATAGTCTACTTTGTTTGAACAAGAGTCAGGCTAGACTTTGTCTGCTTTGTTACTCTCCTTGGGCTTTTGATTGTGTGCCTTCCTGCCAGCTTATCTTCAGGTTTCAGTGTTGTGGATGCTCTTTTATTTTTTTTTTATTCCTCAAAATAATAGTCAAATTCTGCAGGCTTTGATAGATCTCTTAAAAAAATTTACTACTACCCACATAAAACCCACTCTTCTTTAGAAATTGCTTTGCAAATTAGTCTTACTTTATGCCTCTGAGTTAACATGATCTATCATGTTATCTATCTGCAATCATGTCACCCCAGTTCTTCTTTTTTCTAATGTGACTATGTGGTATGTGGAAGATATAAGTGGTCAAAATCAATATTTTGATAAAAATAAATCAAATCAATTTTATTAATATGGATAGTAAACTGGTTTAATTGTTATTATAACTTACTGGGAATGCTTGCCTTGGGTGGAACTAATAATATTCACAATCCTGTCTTTCTGACAGTTTCTCCAGGCTATGACTTTAGCTTTTTTTAGGCCTGTCCTTTCATTCATACCTTCTAAATCCCTCTGTCCTTGATTTCTTCTTCCCTCTTGGGAGGAAATGAATTGCCTGGCTATCTTCAATTGACGGTCCTATTATATCTAGATACCCTACATCAAATTTAATTTTGGAACCTGGTTTCTCTTCCAGCTTCCTAAGTTTCTGCCTCCTTTAAACAACCCAAAATATAAACTCACAAGCTGGTCACTAAAACTCAAACCTCTAACCCATGGAAAGCTAATCAGACAGCAAATTGGCTGCTTACGTTTGAGAAGGTGCATGCAGATACTCTGCAAACTGTTCTTTTGTCACATAGTTTACATCACTTCTAGTGTTCACAGAAAAAAGGTATGATGATCAGAGGTGGGATTTAGCCGGTTCTGTCTGGTTTGGGTGAACCAATAGTGGTGACTACAGGAGGCTCCGCCCACCTGCCCAGATGTAATGCGCGAGCAAAGAGCATGTGTGGAAGGCTGTGCGCATGTGCAGAGGAGGTGTGGGTGAGCTAAGCGAGAGCACACGCGCACACGCGCACACGCTCACATTTGCGAACCGGTAGGGAAGGTAAATGAATTTCACTTCTGATGATGATTTATGTTATACACCACTATATGGAATATTTATAAAAATAAATGGAAATTAGCAGGGTCCATCTCCTTAGTAGGATGGCAGCAGATGGAATAACTTAATAACAATTATTATTAGGTGAACAGATGAACGCTGGGTATATGACTCTAAGAGTGTGTGCTGGCAACTTAATTATGCTAGTCATATATCCACCTTGTGTAACTCATGTTTTCTAAGAAAGTTGATTAGGGTCAAAGGCACTCATAAAATACAATATTGCTGGACACTACTGGGCACCTTGCTGGGAATCTCATCATTATGGGTAAATTATGCTTGAAAAGAAATCTCTGAGTTAAACTTTTTTATGTCAGTATAAACCCTGGGGGATGAACGCTTGATTCCATCCAGTCCAGTCTGGTATAAAATATCTGTTTTGCTGATAGAGAAGGTAAAACCATTTGGCTTCTGAAAAATACTTGCACAATTGATTGTGGCTGGATCAGTAAAGCTTCCAAAGAAAAGAAAGTCCTAGGACATGATGTTAGCCAGAAATCTTTTATGGCCTTTATTGTCAGAGTATGCTGGAAGATCTATTTTACTTCTTAGCCTCAATTTTTCCACAATCTCCACTTTAGAATGTATCTTGTCAATTGCTGAGTTGCAAAAATGGCCGCAGACCTTAAAGCTGTCAGCCTTAAAAAAACCAAATTTGTGCCCTAGCTAGACTCAGGGTTAAAATCTAGCAGGAAAGAGAGCGAGAGCAAGAGCAAGAGAGAGAGCCAAAGAGCAGCATCTGTTCTCTGGCACAGCATCTGTTCTATGGAACATCATTCATTCCAAGATTCAGACAGCCTTAAATATCTGTCTTTTCCCTAAGCATTGGGCCAGACAGTGGAATAAGCCAATATAGAATGTGATACATATCTATTGCAATAGAGCTGGTACTGTACATGTGGTATATAAAGGTTAATTTTGACTCATGGAAAATTGATATAAGTAAGTGTCTCATGGCCATGTCTGGATGAGGCACTGTAAAAGAGGTTTTCCACTTCTTTTAAAAATTTCACATTCCACAAATGTTTTTTTGGAAGATCCACAAGAGAATGTTAATCACATTTTCTTTTTGCATGTAAAACAGAAGAATTCAAAACCACTATTAAAGGTAAGGTTTTGCTTCATTTCCCCAATACGATCCATTGCTGTTCAATATTTTCTCAACTGCTTCTTTGTTAGTATTTGTCATAGGCAGGGTAATCTTCACCAACTAGCTGTTTTTCAGTATTGTTGGACTATAAATTCTATAACTTCATATTAGTAGGACTCAGGGGTGGATTCTACTTACCTTTACTACTGCTTCACAACGGAAGCGCATGTGCAGATTGTCAATTATGACATCCAGGCAGGTGGACGGAGCCTCCCGCCGCTTTTACTACCAGTTCTAAAGAACCGGATAGAACTGGGAGCAACCCACCACTGGTAGGACTACTAAGCATATTAACTGTCAGGTTGTGGGATTGTAGTGTAGCATATATTAAGGGCCTGAAATTGGGAGGCCTAATTTGCTTTTTTACCTATCTGAATGTATATTCAGTCAAAGAAAAATATGAGTTTAATTTTTGTTATTGCTTTGCTAGAAATTAAATGAAATTGATATATTTGGAACAATGCCTATGTCTGCTATGAGCTCTGGAATTTAAGTTTATTTTCCCACTTAGAAGCTATTAAAGTTAGCAACTCTGCACCTGAATGTAGCATGTGGTTTTTTGGCCTATTATGAAGCAGATCAAAGATCAGGATTCCATCTTACATCCAAAATATTAGAATTTGCAGCTCATCCTAGCCATATCTGTTTGCAGAAGTAATGAATTCTCATACATCTTACTGATAAAAACCACACTTCTTTTGTAAAACAGTTGTATGCAATAGGGTGCTTGTTGTACTTGGCCTTAACTGAATATATAATCACAGCCAGAAACTGCTATTTGAAGAATGAAGAAGGAAGCTAAAACTCCACAGACATCAATCTGGTAAGCTAGCAAAAAAATCTTTATAGAACTTCTCCAAAATTCCTGCAGAAGATGAAACTTAGATTTATGCTGAATAAAATCTTCATTGATAAAAAGAGGTATCTGAATGATGAAAAGTTAAGGAAGCAAGAAAGCTGCTCTGTAATATACCATGCAGGGAAAAAAAACTGGTTTTTTTTCCAACCAACCAACCTACCAACCAACCAACCAACCAATCAAATTACAACAGAGCTGGAAGAGATCTTGGAGCTCTTCTAGTCCAACCCCCTATTCAAGCAGAAAAACCTATACAATTTCATACAGGTGGATGTCCAGACTTTTCTTAAAAACCTCTGGCTCATGTTTTTCGTGATACTCCATTAGGACTCCAAGGTCCTTCTCACAGTTACTGTGTGTGAGCCAAGTTTCACTTAATATGTACTTGTACCTTTTTTTGTTTAGGTGTTAAAACCTTGCTTTTCTCCACATTAAATTTCATGTTGTTGGATAGGGTCCATTGTTCAAGTCTGTCAAGATCCTTTTGGATATTGAGCTTGTCTTATGGGATTTTGGCTATTCCTGAAGTAGGTTGTGGTGTACTTTGTCAAATGCCTTGCTGAAGTCTAAATATATTATGTCCACAGCATTTCACTGGTCAACTAATTTAATCAGTTTGTCAAAGAATGAAATAAGATTAGTTTGGCATGATCTATTTTTAACAAACCCATACTGGTTACTAGTTATAACTTTGTTTCTAGATGTTCACTGATTTTTTTGATTATTTTTTCCAATATCTTTTCAAGTATTAATGTTAGGCTGATTGGTCTGTAGTCTCCTGGTTCTGTTCTTTTTTCTTTTTTTTTTAAGCTGGGGACCACATCAGCTCTTTTCCAGTCCTCTGGTAGTTCCCTGGTGTTCTAGGATTTATGAAAGGTATGGTATAATGGTTCTGAGATAACATCTGCCAGCTCTTTCAGAACTCTGAGATGTAATCCATTAAGTTCTAGTGATTTATATTCATCAAGATCTCACAGGTGTTTTCTTACCATTTTCTTGCTTACTTTGGTTTTTATTTCTAGCCTGCCTTTTACAGTTATGTGTTTAGTAGGTTGGGCTATAGTTTCTTTTTGTTTGAAGACTGATGCAAAGAATGAGTTAAGCAGCCCTGCTTTCTCTCAACTGCTGTTACTTCTTTGCCATCTTCTCTTTTTAGTAGACCAACTGTTTCCTTTACTTTTTTCTTGTTATTTATATATTGAAAGAAACATTTAAATTATCTTTTGACTTTTGCTGCAAGTCTTTGTTCATTTAGTCCCTTTGCTTTCCTGATTTCATCTTTGCAGATTCAGACTATCTGCTGATATTATGTCTTAGTTTTGTGTTTTTGCCTTTTTATATTTCAGTTTATCAGAGAGAGCTTTGTGCAACTATGCTGGTTTCTTCTTGGATTTTTTGTTTTCCTTTTTCAGTGGTGTTGTTTTGGACTGGGCTTTTATGATAATATTTTTCAGAGTTTCCCATGCTTCTTTTTATTTATTTATTTATTTATTTTTATTCAAAAGTTTTTAAAAAATTTTTACATCCAATTCCCCCCCCCACATCC
>JANHZT010031034.1:0-10501 GCA_032468215.1 Stegonotus admiraltiensis | reverse complement strand
GAAGGCGGTCTCGTAAGTAACCCGGTCCAATGCCATGGAGTGCTTTAAAGGTGGTAACCAATACCTTGAATTGCACCTGGAAGACCACCGGAAGCCAGTGCAGCTCGCGCAGGAAAGGTGTTACATGGGAGCGTCAAGTTGCCCCCGCAATTACCCGCACGGCCGCGTTCTGGACCAGTTGGAGCCTCCGGGTGCTCCTCAAGGGGAGCCCCATGTATTGGATTCAATCAACATGTATTTCCAATAATGATACACAATTATAATAACTTGCAATGTGTCATTATTCAATTATTCCATGTTTTCTCTTATTGTTACTTTTGTTTTATTATATAAAAGTATATACACCAACATTCCCCCTTATCTTATTCTAACTTTTAATCATATTGCCTTTTACTAAAAAACATTTTCTTTCTATCCTACCTAACTTCTAGTCATGTCACCTATCTAAAAAAAAGAAAAGAGAGAGAGAGAAAAGGAAATGCAAATAAAAACAACAGAGAAAAAAATCATCTATCCATCGTCCCTTGCCCACTTCAATACTTTAATTGCTATGCTTTTTTTAAAAAAAACTTGCCTCCCAGATTCCTTTCCTGGATCTCTATCTCGGTCAGAATCTGCTTCTTGGCTGTTCAGTCTGGGTATTTCTTCCACCTCTACCCACTGCCTAATTCCTAAAATTTCTGCCCAGGCCCCTATCTCCCTTTCAAATGTGTCTTTCAACTCTCTTAATACATTTTCCCCCTGGCTTAATTCATCAATCACTGTTATTTCCATTGTTGTCTCCTCTTTGTCTTCTTCCTTCATTTCTTCTTCTGATTCTTCCCTTTTCTGGGTGTCTTGTACTTTACTCATCATCCCTCGTATGATATTTTCCATTTTTTTCATAATCTCCTTAAATCCTTTCTTAATGGTGTCTTTTGTGTTTTGGAAGAGTAACGCCATCTCCTTCAAAATTCCACCCATTTCTGCCTCATAAAGCATCTTGTTTTATGTTTTAAAAATTCAACTTTTGTCCAACAATTCAAGAACTATTTATTCAGTCCTTAAATTACCCTTCAGGGAGTGCACTAGTCCCAGTTCTTTATATCCCATAGATAAACAGTCAGTTCCATTTATATAATTCCAAAAGTTATCCAAAGCCTCTTTACATCCCTTTACTACAGGTTCAATCTTCCAGCATAACTTCAGAGCTCCCTTTAGTTAAGAAAATCTCCTTGTTTTCATATTTGGGTCTCCAGTAGTCATAGGGTAGTTAAAAGTAATCCAATAGGGATTTTAACAGTCCTTCATGTAGATATTCCCAGGTCTGTAATTTTTCCTTTCGTCAGTAGGTAGCAATCTCAGCTTAAATTTCAGTATTGCCACCAATCAAGCATTCTTTTTGTCATAGAACAATTATAAAAGCGGAATAAGTTTTGTAAGTAAATGATTCCAGCATTTTAAAATGCCTTCCCAGTACCACATCTTCCCAATTTGAGAATCCAATTTTCTGTATATTTCAAAATTTGTTATTTTTCTCTCCAACACCCTCACTTCCGATGTGGTAGTTTATCAGAATGCTTAGACGCCACTGTTACAGATAATTCTGAGCAAATAGTTCTAAATTGTTCCTTGGGGTTGAATTTAAAGCAAAAGCAAATCCTCTCCCCCAGTTCCAGTCAATGTTCACCTGCTTTGCTCCAGCATCAGTCTTAGATGTTCATCGGTTGTCCCAGCTTTGTGGCAGCCATTTTTAGCTGCCTCTTCTTGCTGTAGTTGAGAGGGGGGGAAAAACCCTGAGTCAGACAGGAGACCTGCGACTCTCCTCGACCTCACAGGGTGCCCCTCTTTGCTTCACCACCCCTACAGGGCAGCTTTGGCTCCTCTCAGAACCCACAAACAGGGAAAGTCAGCACAGTGAAAATGGAGACCCATTCACTCTGTCTAAAAACGCTGTGACGTCAACCAGAAATCACATATAATCAGTTTCTATTAACAGTGTTCCATAAATAAAAGCCTTAATGCTAAAGGTTTTGCATTTTTATTTGATTTTTAAAGTATCTTTTATGGTTCTCCAGCGCGCTGCTTTGAGAATCCAAAGTGTGGGGTTATTCTTAGTCTATTAGCCAGAGACTGAGTGTTTGTTCCTTTAATTTTTGTCTTGGTCACTCCTCCTGTGCTTGGCTGAGGTTAGTTTTTATTCACTCAGTCAAGCTGAAGAGACTGCTATTTGGCTTGCTCTGGCGTATAGCTGTTGTTTATCCACGCTTTGGATTCTTCAAATTAATTTCATTTCTCCTGGAGTCTTCTTCCTTTATCTTATTCTTTGGACTTTGATTGATCTCTGCTGAGGAAGGTGGTGAGTCGCCTGGGGTGGCACAGGCCACCCCCCACAGCCTAATTAACTCTTATCAGCCATTATTCGGAGCTCTGTCCCATTGGGTCCATCTCTGTCATTTACATTGCCACCGGTGTGTGAGCTGGTTCCCTGGCTTGCTGGCACAACCGCCACCACCAATTTGCGCCAAGTGTGTATTTAGATCGGGCGGCTCCAGAGTCACTGCCAACTGACAGGGCACACTCTGAGGTAAATTACTGGCTTCACTGCACTGGGAATACATAGCTACATAGTTCGCGCAGTTGCCTCACTGCAGCAGCGCTTTAGATCGTCCATCGGATCATGCGCTTGACCAGCTACCACTGGAGGCTTTGGGAGGCGAACGTTTTCCTGCCTCGCCCCATTTTAATCTGCTGACAGGCCGGCCATAGAGGTGCTCAGCGGCAGTTTCCCACCCTGCGCCATTTTGAATTCAAAGTGACTGACAGCGGAGCACTGCTGCTTATTGATTGCACCGCTATTCCTGGACAGTTATCCTTTATTTCTACCAGCCCTGCGCCATTGCGGACCTCGAATTGACTGATAGCGGAGCGCTGGGGAGTGTGCCTGCCGCCAATTGATTGCTAGGCTATTCCCGGACAGTTATCCTTTCCTTCTGCTGGCGCTAGGTGCGATTTCCTTACAGCACCTCTGCCTATAATCTGCTTATCTATTGACTTACAACTACTCTGCAGGTCATTCCATTGCTGACTGTATTGTTTCAGGCTCCTGACGATCCTTGGCGCTTGGGGCGTTGCAATTGCAAATATAGATTTAAAAAAACACAGAAAGAGGCATAACTTACCTCGATAATTGATTTATACCACAATTCAGTCCTCTTCATCCTATTCAGCGTATAGCAGAGAAATTGTTTATACCTTCTCATAATGGCTGACCATGACCTATCATCTGATCTGGAGCCTTCTGACAGCCCAGCCATGGTCATTCCACCTCCTCCACCTAAAAAAATCTAAGAGTTCCAGTAAGTGTGCTAAGCACTCAGCATCCACTTTGGAACCATCTACAAAAAGAGCCTCCAGACAGCCCTTAGCAAATGATAAGGCTGAGCAACAGAAGCATAAAGCATTGGAACACCAATTTGACCTGGCCCAACAAAAGGCCCAGTCATCAGGTCTTCTCAGGGCACCAGTGTTTGGTCCTATAGCCCCAGGGCCCATTGCAGGAGCTCACACCTTATTGGAGGCAGACCAAAATCTTGCCTCATGAGTAATGATACCACAGTCAGCAGGTGATATGGATGCTACGGTGCTTTCAGCTGGTCATCTACTGCGTCCAGAGGCACCGTGTCTCCCCCAAATATCCACTGCCCAACCCATGCCAGAGGCTACATTTACACCTACATCAGCCAGCCTTCATACCAGGGAGGGTCTTCATTCGAGCCTGCCTCTCGATGTTCAGTCTATTGTGGCAGAGACGATTTCAAGATTTCTAGCAGTGGGGGCTCTTCCAATTCATCCCCCTCATTCACTGCCACCTTCTCAACTGCAAGTCCCAACCTACGTGGACCATCGTCAGGAATATGCCTGCTATCAAGATTCTGTCCACAGTGAAGACTCACTTTGGGACAATGACAATCACAGAGAAACGGAATTCTCAGAGGACAAAGGTCTACCTTCTGATAGACCTCCTATGACCAGGCTTTTCCGTCCGTCCCTCTTTAAATCGCTGTTGCACAAAGCCAAGGTCTTCGGAGATGGTCCAACATCCATGGGGAATTCCAGGCTCCCTGGCTGCGCCGAACGCTCTGGACAAGAAGCTGTACTGTTCGGCCCCTAATCTACAGGAAATGCTACAACTACCATCTGTAGATGCTCCTGTGGCACACCTGACATTGTCTTCAGTCTTAATCAATGACGTCGCAGACTGCCTGTGCTCCGAGGACAGGAAGGCGGAACTTATTCTCTGAAAGAATCACCAGGCTGCCACATGGGCGATACGAGTGGCCACGTCGGCTTCATTTTTCAGTCGAGCCTCATTGATCTGGTTCCGCCAGTTGCAAGACTGCCTGCCTCCTGAAGACAAAAGATTGCACCAGGATATTAATAAGTTGTTAGCAGCAATGAAATACTCGGCCGACGCTTCTCAGGACGCTGCGAAATTTGCTTCGTGAGCCCTAACTTCTGTAACTTCTCGCCGCCTCCTTTGGCTTCACCATTGGAGGGCAGACATCAAATCTAAGTGGCAGCTACCATCTGATCCCTTTAAAGGGTCCCACCTCTTCAGCGAGGTGCTAGATCCCATCCTTGTTGAGGACAAGCGCAAAGTGATGCCTTCTGCATATAAGCGGGCGGATCCATACGCTCAACGGCCGCCCTTTCGGACTGATTCTGGACCCGGCGGGTCCTTTCCTTACCACTCCTACTCCCAAGGATTCGACAGGCCCTCTGACAGGTCTACCTTTCGCGAGAGAGGTCGCAGACAACCCCCATACAAAAAACCCTTCAGGGGCACAGGCAGTAAGCCCTTCAGGAGAAGGAAATGACTGTTGACCGTCTGTTCCCATTGGTGGTCATCTTCACCTTTTCAAAGCCCAATGGGAATTGACCACGATGGACGCCTGGGTCCTGCAAACCATATGACTAGGACTTACCTTGGAATTCCACTCTAACCCTCCGAACAGGTTCATTCAGTGTCCCATTTCGGCAAACCCGGAAAAGAGGAGGTTGATGGATGCAGAAATCTGATGACGTCAGTTGATCTGAAGGAAGCCTACCTGCACATTCCCATCTGTGCCTCACATTGGTGCTTCCTCCGATTCACATATGCCAATTGACATTTTCAGTATCGGGCCATGCCATTCGGCCTTTCCTCCGCCTCCAGCATTTACAAAAATGCTAGCTTTCATGGCAGCTTCCCTCAGGCAGTTCCCCGTATGGCTCTTCTGCTACCTGGATGACATCCTCATCCTGTTGTCATCACCCGACCGGGCCTTGCAGGACCTCAACGCCGTGACACATCCCATGCAGATACATGGCTTCATATTGAACCTCGACAAAAGTCATCTTCATCTGACAACTCGCATCTTACATCTTGGTGTGGTCATAGACTCAGAGCAAGGCATGGTGTTCCTGTCTGAGGACCGCTGCCTCAGCATTCATTCCTTGGTGGCTCAGGTACTCTCCCGATGGTGCCACTGATTCTTATGTTGACACTGCTCGGGAAAATGATATCATGCATTTTTATCATTCCATGGGTGAGATTCCATTCCCGGCCATTGCAGTGGTACCTCCTACCGTACTAGAAAGCACGCCACAGCAATTCCAGGTCCCGGGTCCGAATTCCTTCAGAGGTGCAACTGTCCCTTTGCTGGTGGTCCTCAACGGCCATGCTCAGCGGTTGCCTACTCCAGGATCCACTATGAGTGACTGTCACAACAGATGCGAGCCTACTAGGCTGGGGTGCCCATCTTCAGTCCCACGTAACACAGGGCTGATGGTCTCCAGCAGAGTTAGTCAACGACATCAACTGGCTTGAGCTTCGAGTGGTCAGGCTTGCTCTGCTATGATTTCAAGCCCTTGTAGAGGGTCAGCATGTCTGCATAGGCATGGACAATGTGACGGCAAAGGCGCATGTGAATTGCGAGGGAGGAACGCGATCTGTGCCCCGATGGATGAGTCAGCCAGATTACTCACCTGGGCGGAACAGCACCCATTGCTGACGGCAGAACATATATCTGGGACCACCAACCTTCAAGCAGACTGGCTCAGCAGGCAGCAGATAGATCAGGTGGAATGGCGTTTCCACCCATCCCTCTTCCACGAGCTGTCAGACAGTTTCGGCCGCCCAGTCCTCGACCTGTTTGCACATCCGAACCACACCCAACTACCACAATTCTTTGCCTGGTTCCCTTGTCCCAAGGCAGAAGCCATCGATGCTGTATGCTGCCCCTGGCCTCCAGGCCTGCCTTATGCCTTCCCTCCCCTCCCACTCCTGCCAAGGGTGATTCAGATGCTCCTGCTGGAGAAGGCAGATGTTCTACTAGTCGCACTACACTGGCCTCGCAGGTCCTGGTTCGCAGACCTGGTGAGCCTTTCAGTCGCCCATCCCTGGAGGATTCCAAAGGACAGAATCTTTCTCAGCCAGGGGGTCATACTGCATCCGGAGCCTCAATGGCTCCAGTTGACCATCTGGCACTTGAGAGGATCCTCCTGAGGAAGGACAATCTCTCGGGACAGGTGATCTGTACCATCCAGGCTTCCAGGCGTGCTTCTATGATGAGGATCTACGATGCCACCTGGCATACATTCTGTTCCTGGTGCGCAACCAAGCACACAGATCCGACAACAGCATCTGTCTCTGACATCCTTGACTTCTTGCAAGCCAGGTTCGATAAGAGCCTGGCTCTGAACACGCTCTGCAGACAAGTGGCAGCCCTGCACACGATCCTCTCCAATGGCGATGAGCGTTCTCTCTCACACGACTCACGGATTCGGAGCTTCCTGAAGGGGGCTTCCAACCTCCGACCTCCCATGGTCCACTGCGATCCTACATGGGATCTTTCTCTGGTGCTTCAAGCCCTTACTTCCGCCCCCTTCGAACCATTGGGATCCATCGCCTGACGCTCAAAGTCATTTTCTTGGTAGCGATAATGTCTGCACGCCGGATCTCAGAGCTAGCCGCCCTGTCTGTGAGAGAGGCTCTGTGCATCTTCCATTCTAATAGGGTTGTCCTGCGGATGGACCCCTCCTTTCTTCCCAAGGTTAACTCACTATTCCATTGCGCACAAGAACTTGTTCTTCCAGATTTCTTCAAAAACTAGAGGCATTCGTTAGAAGAACAGTGGCATACCTTGGACGTTAGGAGGGCACTCCGCCGGTACTTCAAAAGGACTGCACCTTTTCGATGATCCGAAGCCCTATTTGTCTTGTTCCTCCCGGCTTCATTCAGCAAGAAAGTCTCCTCTACCACCATCGGAAGATGGCTGAAGGCGTGCATCTGTAAGGCGTATACACTCAAAGGCAAGCCCCTACTGGGGAGAATCCTAGCTCACTCTACAAGAAGTGCATCTACAACCACGGCTTGGGCAACTCAAGCTTCCGTCTCCGAAATCTGCAGAGCAGCCACATGGACAACCTTGTCTCCATTTATCAGACACTATAAGGTCAACTCCTTTGCATCAGCTGAAGCATCATTTGGTTGCTGTGTATTATAATCAGTCTGAACTTTGGCAGCCACCACCGACCAATCAACTTTCCCCCCCAATTGGACTTTCTTGGGTATATCCAACGCTTTGGATTCTCCAAGCAGCGCGCTGGAGAACGGACGTTGCTTACCTGAACATCCCTTCTGAGCGCACTGCTGGAGAATCCAACCCACCCTGTTGAGTTTCTGTGTTTCAGGTCCAGTTGGATCGAGTTTCTTCTCTTATCGTCTGGGCTCCTCATTCTGCCTTCGTGAACAAAACTAACCTCAGCTGAGCACAGGTGTGACCAAGACAATTTTTAAAGGAACATACACTCAGTCTCTGGCTAATAGACTAAGAATAACCCCACGCTTTGGATTCTCCAACAGCGTACCCAGAAGGGACGTTCAGGTAAGCAACGTCCGTTTCATTTGTAATTTTTACAATTTTTAATTAAAAAAATCTATGCCCAACAAATGCTTAGTTTAATCCTCTAGAAACTAGGAAAGATAGAAAGAATAATAAGCTTAATAGATACATGAATTAGATGGATGTTTTATTATTTTAACTCTACCACGTTAATATTTATTGACATGTTTTGGATATTTTTTTTTATTTCATGTTAGTTACTATGATCAATTTACTGAAAAGTTTTTAAAATAGTCCAAATTTAAATTTGGCATTATTGTATTTTTTAGTTAAAGAACAATATATCGTTTTATTATTTTCTAAACTAATGTTCCATGATAGATTCTACTTGGAATTGTTTCTCTCTTTGTGAATATGGTTACCACAGCAGCAATGCAACTATAAGCAATGCAACTATATGAATAGGCAATGGAACATCCGACTAGAAAATATATAATCACAAATAAGAAAGACCGGGAAAATATTATATTAATTCATAGAATTTTATCACCCCTGCAATCAAACTTCAGTCTATTCTAAACATTCTATCCTATTCTGAACAGATTTTGATATGAAAGAAGCAATTCTCCTGATAAATAGCTAGGTTTTTAAAAATTATTTGATTAATTAATTATCATAGTAGGAACAAAATTTGAGAATGTTTTGAAAAAACCCTTGGTTCAGTGCTTAACATCTCTTTCAGCTAAATGCAGTTTAATATGATTTGTAAGGACATCTAAACAAAGAACTTGCTGCTAGTTGAAATACATAAGTATATTTGTTGTACTAATATTCATCACCAATGTATTGTTATTTATTATTTTTTGGGCATGCTGAGAAAACAAAGGAGAATATACAAGACAGGAAAAAATGCACGGATTTGAGCTGGTGTTGAAGTGGGACAAAAATTCTGTGTGGAAGAGCATGCCACATGTATGGAAGGGCATCCCATTGGTAAATAATTGTAAAAACTTCATTGATAAATAAAGTTTAGTATAATATCTAAATATATGATATCTCCTTTCAGATGAAACCAGATCTGGATAAAAACATTACTGCTTAAAATTTTCATTGCTGGAAGAAGTAGGGGTTCAGAAACATTTCTATAGTTATAAGAGTAGATATCTACACAATTATAGTCAATGTTATTTCTTCCCAATATTGTTTTCACATTCAGTTAGACATTTAGAGCAATTTCTGATCATAAAACACTGCATTGTGAAATTGAAATTGATATTTATCATTTGAAGAAACAGTTATTTACTTCAAAACAGACAATAATTCGTGTGATAAATTTAAATTGTGACCTTTTACAATGCAAAGGTAAAATACAGTGCTGTGGCATAAATGAGTTAAACAGTAATACCTAATTTATTGGTTAGATTTTTCATCGGTTAGATTTTTTTATATGCCGCCCTTCTCCGGAGACTCAGGGCGACTTACAATGCATTAAGCAATAGCTTTCATACTTTTGTATATACCTGCTTAGTAGGGCTTTTGGGGCCCCCTAAGCGGTGTTCTTTTTTATACAAAGTCAGCTTATTGCCCCCACAATCCGGGTCCTCATTTTACCTACCTCAGAAGGATGGAAGATTGAGCCTGGTGAGATTTGAACTCGCAGTAATTGTAGGCAGCTGGCAGCTAAGTGCTACTTAACAGCACTTAACAACACTTTAGTCTGCTGCGCCACCAAGGCTCTAATTGCTTACATATATCTTAGATTATCAAATTTTAGTAATAATTTGTTTCTGGAACTTTGCACTTTGTTATGGCCCAAGGGTTAATCAATAAATGAGGACCCAAGATTGTGGGGGCAATAAGCTGACTTTGTATAAAAAGACCCATCACTTGGGGGAGGGCGAAAGCCCTACTAAGCAGGTATATACAAAAGTATGAAGGCTATTGCTTAATGCACTATAAGCTGCCCTGAGTCTCTGGAGAAGGGCGGCATATAAATTGAATCAATCAATCAATCAATCAATCAATCATAGATAAAATACAATTTTAATTGCTGTCAAAAGGTCCAGAAATTCGTTTTCATCCAAAATGATCAGCTGCTCATGATAATTCAAAATAGATTGTGTTCTCTTTTATTCATGACTCCGTTTATTTATCTTTGTAGTTTCCTTTAAACATTTTGGTTTAGTAATACTTACAAATATAAGTATTGAAATAAGAAATAAGATTAACTTGAAAAAAAAAATTAAAGTTAACTTTTCTCCTTTTTAGAGTTTGATCAGCTTTGATGAGGTACAGTATTCAGGCACAGGAAAAGTTTATACCATTGATTCCAAAATTTTCTCCAATTTCCATATTACATTAGGTATGAAGCATGACCAAGCTTCTTATGTATAGATAAAAAAACAACATAGCAGATTATTTTAATATAAACTGCTGTTGGAACTGTGACAGGTCTCCTTTCTCCATTGTGGGTGGAGACAGCAGCCAGACGTGGGTTCTACTCACATGTTCAGATGAAGGACTGAGCCTGTCAATAAAGCGAAATCCTGCCCCTGTTGCTAGGGGCTCCCAGCTTTTGCTCAGTCCTTCAGACTGGACAGTTGTGTGGAACTTCATCTCTGCTTGCTTTTCAG
>JANHZT010030887.1:0-10507 GCA_032468215.1 Stegonotus admiraltiensis | reverse complement strand
TTTTAAAAGCATTTTTTCAGCCGAAGTTGTAGAAAAAATGCTTTTAAAAGTAAAAAAAAAAGCCTCTGATGATTGTGTGGCTCAGCTGGGCATGGGGGGGGGGATTTTTGCTACCGGTTCTACCCGCCTCCATCGCTACCAGATTGGGTGATCTGGTCCGAACTGGGAGCATTTCACCCCTGGAGTGTGGGAAGGTCGCACGTGCATGCCCGGGGGGCGGGGCACATTGAATTATTGTTGTGGGCATGCACACACGACCCCCCGCATGCCCCCTGCTTTTGGCACACCACAGCAAAAAGGTTAGTCATCACTGGCATATAATGTATGGGTTTCAAGGGTTCTTATAAATCATCTGGCATAATAAAGAGTGGGGGAGGGGAATCTATCAGGTAGTGTTACTACAATTCAGCCAAGCTAAAGCAGGAAGAAGTGGCCACTCCTGTCCCACTGCAAGTGGCTGCAGAAGAAGGCATGACAGGTGTTGCGGCATGGGAAGCTTCCTAAGGTAAGTGGGTGTGGGGCACATGGGGCAGCTCCCCCCCCACCACAGCTTGATTTTTAAGGTTGCACCTCAACCCATCTCATACAACCAGATGGTGGGCAGGGCTTAACTGGGGCTTATTTTTGGGGGAGGGCTTATTTTAGGTGCAGACATGAAAATCAGGCTAGGGCTTGTTTTTGGAATAGGCTGTATTTTCGGGAAAACACGGTATATAAAGATAATAAAATACAGCTAGTTTTAATAATACACAATATAAAAATAACTGGTAGAAAGGAAAAACATTTAGGGTTTCATTCTGCAATAAATCATCTTCCACAATAGTTGGGCTTTATGATATTTCCACCAAATGTGTTAAAATATTTACATTTAAAACAGCTTTCTGAGCAAGTATTGCCCAAGTTAACAGTTATCAGCGGGGTGATATAGCAGCAGAAGAATATCTTATACCATTTTTCTCTTAATGTAATATTGGCATTACTGATTTTTATCATTATTGAATTATCAATTGTCCTGTTAAGGTTCAGCAGCCATTTGATCATGTCATCTTTCACCTATTCTGTCTCCTGAGTTATATTTCAGTAATAACTGACATATAAGCCTTACCAGGTATATGTGTATTATTTCAAATCCAAACAAATTACTTAGCATACACCTTGTTTTTGTATTTCTTACTTGACTATATTGCTCAATATAAAATGATTATACAGAAACTATGAAGGCATTTCTCTAATGATAGAATCTTGAATGATTTAAATTTTGTTTTGTTAAGTCTTGCAAGTTATAAGACTTTTCTCATTATTGATCAAATTTTTAGCATACTCTTCTTCAAAAAAGTATATACTCTATTCAACACTGAAACCAGAAGACATATAAGTAGTCTCAATTTACAACAGTACATTTAGTGACTGTTCAAGTTACAATGGCACTGAAAAAGTGACTTATGACCAATTTCCCCCCTTACAACCATTGTGGTATCTCTGTGGTCACATGCTCAAAATTCAGATGCTTGGCAACTTGTTCATATTTATGATGGTTGCTCTGTCCCAGGGTCATCTGATCGCCTTAAGTAAAATCAATGAGGAAACCATATTCACTTATCAAACGTGTTACTAACTTAGATTAACTTAATGGCAAGCAAGAACATAGAATGGGGCAAAACTCAGTTAACAAATGTTTCATTTAACATTATAAATTTTGGGGTCATACATTGAGGACTATCTATACTTTTTTCTCTGTATTTATCCTAAACTTCTAATAAACTACTTCAAGCTTGCTATATTTCTTATATTCGTTTTATATCAATCTAAAAATATTTATTATATAGCCTTCAGTGAATCCTGCTCTTTCCATAGATGCAATCCAGCCACATTGAGCTATAATCTAATCTGAAATCCAGTACAATCAGATAGCCTGAGTGGATAACTTCAAATTTGGTATGGTTAATCCCACATACTCGTCTGCCACTACCACAGCCTGGTTCCAACGGCTCAAGGTCTGGTACTGGGCCACACTTAGACAATGCAGCAGAAAGTTCATTTGATCCTGGAGTTTTACTCAGTTTTAACAGTATTGTCTTCTTTATCACCTCTTTTGTAATTGGCTTATGAAGGCTTTTGTTGATTATGGTCTTATCAGTTTACATTTTATCTTTTCCTAATTGGTGCCAGCCTTCCATATAATTGAGCTACTTAAGAAATGAACTAGAGAATGACTTAGAAAAGAATGTTCCACTGAATCTACAAAAGACGTTGGTTGATGCTTTAAAATTTAAAAGGATAATTCAAATTTAAAAGGGGGTTGTATTAGAAGAATTCCAACGTCCCTTCCAACTCTGTTATTCTGTTATTCTATTAAATGACAAACCATTAAATGACAAACCTATACAATATTTTTCTACTTGATTTTCAAAAGAGGCTTATTAAAATTTTGAAGAACTATGTGCACTAAGAAGAAATGAGAAATAAAGTCCTATGAAAATATTTAAATGAACTAAAGATTACAGCTGCTAGAAGTAAAAGGAAGGAATGTAAAACCGGTTAAAACAAGATATATTGTTACTTCTGGCAACCCTTTACAGACTTTCTGCTCACACTAGGACTGAAACTGATGTTGTCTTACCTGAACTATGCGCACTGCTGGAGAATCCAAAGCGTGGGTTATTCTTCATCTATTTGCCAGAGACTGAGTGTGTATTTCTTTAAATTTTCTTGACCACACCTCCTCTGCTCAGCTGAGTCTCAGTTTGTTCATGAAGACATAGATAATGAGTGTGTGTGAAGACAGCCACCCAGGCCTGAGATCTGGAAGCCTAATAGGGTGGGTTGGATTCTCCAACAGCGAACACAGAAGGGACATTCAGGTAAGACAACGTCCGTTCTCCAGCACGCTGCTTGGAGAATCCAAAGCGTGGGATATACCTAAGCTAGTAATATGATGAGTGGGAGGCTGACTGCTTTCAGGTGGCAGAAGTAGAGCAGACCATCTACAGCACACGCCGTCCGAATGATGCCTCAGCCGAGGCAAAGGAGTCGACCTTGTAATGGTGGATAAATGGTGTCAAGGAAGTCCAAGTGGCCGCCCTGCAAATGTCACTAACAGAAGATTGGGTGGCCCATGCAGCGGTGGTAGCTGCGCTTCTTGTTGAGTGGCCCAAAATTTTTCCTGGTAAGGGTTTTTTCTTGAGTGCATACGCCTTTGCAATGCACCCTTTAGCCAGCGACCGATGGTGGAAGAGGATACTTTCCTGCCCATTGATGACAGGTGGAAAGAAAGGAATAGGATCTCTGATCTATGGAAAGGCATCGTCCTTTTAATGTACCTGGAGAGGGCCCTCCTAATGTCCAAGGAATGCCATTGTTCTTCCAAAGGATGTCTCGGGTCTGGACAGAAGTCCGGCAGAATAAGCTCCTGGGCGCAATGATACCAGGCATTTACCTTGGGCAGAAAGGAGGGATCCATCTGCAGGACCATTCTATTCGAATGGAAGATATAGAGATCTTCCCGCACTGACAGTGCTGCTATCTCTGAAACCTGTCTGGCAGGTTATCGCCACCAGGAAGGCGACCTTAAGAGTCAGGAGCTTGATGCTGATGGATCCCAACAGTTCAAAGGGGGAAGACATGAGTGCCTGAAAAACCAAGGAAAGACCCCATGTGGGATATCGATGTATGACTGGGGTGGAGGTTAGCTGCCCCCTTAAGAAAACTCTGAATCCTTGACTGCTGAGTAAGAGGACAATCATTGTCAACAGACAGGACAGTATTCAAGGCCGCAACTTGCTGTCAAAGGGTGTTGGGGCGCCAGATCTTCGTGTAAACCATCTTGTAAAAATTCAAGAATCTCAGGCACCGACGTCGAAGTCGGGTCAATGTGTGCCTTAGAACACCAAAGACAGAATGGCCTTCAGGTGGCGTTGTAAATCTGGCTCATTGATGCGCATCTGGAAGCCTGTATAGTGTTTATCACCCTCCCTGAGAGATTGTCCTTCCTCAGGAGATCCTCTCAAGTACCAGATGGTCAACTGGAGCCACTGAGGCTCTGGATGCAGAATGACCCCCTGGCTGAGAGAGATCCTGTCCCGGGGAATCCTTCAGGGATGGGCCACTGACAGGTTTACCAGATCTGTGTACCAGGTTTGCCGCGGCCAATGCGGGGCAACCAACAGGACTTCTGCTCTTTCTGCTAACACTTTGCGAATCACTCTCGGGATGAGTGGGAAGGCGTAGAGCAGCTCCCAAGGCCAGGGGCAGCGGAGAGCCCCCGAACACGGGAACCAGGCAAAGAACAGTGGCAGTTGCATGTTCTTTGAGTGCACAAAGAGGTCGAGAATCAGATGTCCGAACCTCTGCAACAGCTTGTGGAAGAGAGAAGGATGTAGACGCCACTCTGACTGATCTATCTGAGTCCTGCTCAACCAATCTGCCTGGATATTGGTTGATCTGGAGATGCGCTCCACCTTGAGGGACAGCGTGTGTCTCTCCACCCAGGTTAGCATCTTCACTGTCTTGTCCATGAGTGGTTTGGCTGAGTGCCCCCTTCACAGTTCACATGCACTTTTGTGGTCACATTGTCCATTAATACTAGCACATGGTGGCTTGCCACGGGGGACTGGAAGTGGCGTAGGGCAAGGTGGACTGCCCACAGCTCCAACCAGTTGATATCATTTGTTAGATCCACTGGAGACCAACGTCCTTGGGCTACCCTGGAGAGAAAATGAGCGCCCCAGCCAAATAGGCTCCCATCTGTTGTAACTGTGATGTGCTGGGGCTCTTGGAAAATACACCTCTTCTCTATGGCCATTGACGTCCACCAGCAGGACAGGTGGACCGTTGCCAGGAGTTGCACCTTGGCCCTGGAGTTCCTGCGGCATGTTTTCTGGTACGGTAGTAGGTACCACTGTAATGGTCATGCATGTAGCCGTGCCCATGGGACAATTGCAATGCATGAGATCATTTTCCTAAGCAACTGAGACAGGAGGATCAGAGGAACTGACCTGAGGGCAAGTATCTGCATTACTAGTGTCCTGATGCTGAGACATCAATCCGGAGATAGGAAGACTTGACCACTGATGGAATCTATCTCTGCTCCCAGATGGAGAATGCGAGTGGTAGGCACCAAATGGCTTTTCTCCAGGTTTAGGAAAAACCCGTGTTGCTGTAAGGCTTGACCCACTGTTGTCAGATCCTCCGTAGCTTGTGTCTGCGAGGATGACATAATTAGTATGTCATCCAAGTAGCAAAGTACTCTGATGGTTATCTGCCTGAGAGAGACGGCCACCATTGCTAATAACTTCATGAAGATCCTGGGGGCCGATGACAGACCGAATGGCATGGCCCGATATTGAAAATAGCATACGTGAAGGGCAGGAACCTTCGATGAGATGTTCAAATTGGGACGTGAAGGTAGGCCTCCTTGAGGTCTACTGAGGTCATTAAATCCCCCTATTGTATGCAACCCAAGATTGACTTGAGGGATTGCATTTTGAATTGGTGGTACACAATAAATTTGTTTAGTTCCTTGAGATCCAAAATCCCTCTCCAGCCCCCAGAACTTTTTGGTACCAGGAAAAGGATTGAATACAAACCAGTCTTTTGTTGTTCTATGGGCACTGGTTCGATGGCACAGATTTCCAACAGGTGTTGGATCTCTGCGTTCATTAATCTTCTCTTTTCCAGATTGCCCAAAATCGGGCATTGAATGAAGCGGTTTGGAGGGCTGGAACAGAATTCCAAGGTGAGGCTGAGCCTCACTGTTTGGAGGCCCCAAGTGTCGGTCATGGATAATTCCCATTGGCATTGAAAGTGATGAAGCAGTCCGCCAATGGGGAAGGCAGTCTGGTAGTCACTTGCCTCACCTGAAGGGCTTATTGCCCATTCCTCTAAATGGCCACTTGGCCGGAGGCTGGCGTCTACCCCGATTCTGGAAGGTAGACCTGTCAGAAGGCTGGTCAAACCCTTGGGAATAGGGCTGGTGGAAGTAGGATCTGCTGGGCCCGGTCTCAGTCCGAAAGGGTTACCTTTGAGAGTAAGGGGAATACCTGTGATCAGCCCATTTATAAGAGGAAGGCATAACCTTACATTTGTCCTTGTTCTCCACTAATTTTGGGTCCAATGCCTCTCCAAAAAGGGCAGACCCCTTACATGCTGCTGACGCAATCTTCCACTTCGATTTCATATCCACCTTCCAATGCCGTAACCATAGGAGGTGTCGAGATGTTACAGTGGAAGCTAGGGCTCGAGAAGCAAATTTTGCTGCATCCAAAGATGCATCTGCAGAATATCCAGTGGCTGCTACCAATTTATTAATGTCTTGGTGTAGCCTAGTGTTGTCTGATGGCAGCCGTTCCTGTAGTTGGCGCAGCCATATCAATCATACCTGATTAAAGAAGGATGCCGATGTAGCAGCTTTAACGGCCCAAGTGGCTGCTTGGTGAATTTTACAGAAGGAAAGTTCTGCCTTCCTGTCCTTTGTCCTCAATCTGTCTACTATGTCATTGGAGAGGACAGTGGAGGATGTCAAGCTAGCCACCGGGGGATCTACAGATGGTAACTGAAGTAAATCCTGTAGATTTGGAGCGGAACAGTAAAGTTTTTTGTCATGACCATTAGGTGCCGCTAGGGAACCGGGTTGGTTCCATGGTCTTTTTATCACCTCCGTGAAAAGCTGTGGGCAAGGAATAAACTCCTGCTCGGTTTTAGAAACTGTAAACAGTTCATCATGCGGATGGGATGCCCCTTGTTGGTCAGATTGGCCCTCTGATACTCCAATATTAGTCATTACTTTGGCCTTATGGAGTAAAGACGTGAAGATGGAGGGGTGGAAGAGACCCATAAATGCTGGTCAATCTGGTAACATCCCTTCATCATCGGAGAATTCCATGTCTCTGTGGTCATCATCATCCAACAAGGAATCCTCGCTATGGATGGAATCCTGCTGGCATGAGTAATCAGAATTTAGATCCACATATGCCAGGACCTGCAACTGAGGAATAGCTAGCAAGAAAGAAAACTGGGCTCCTTGTTGAGCTCCAGCTGCCATAATTCTCAACATTGTCTCAGAAACTAGAGTCTGAATGTCGAATGACAGACCTGGCTGCAGCCCTTCCCCGGAGCGGAGCCCCTCTGTGGAAGGGGTAAGCGTCGTTTCAGGGGTGGAACATCTCACAGATGGTGGGACGTGAATCTCAACCCCTGTACTTGCGGGCAAAACTGCAGGATCCCTTTGAGGACCCCCGACCACAGGTTGTTGGAGGACAACAGCTCCTGAGGAACGACTCTAGAACTCCTCTGTCATAGGCTGAGGGCCCTTATTAGAGCCAGGTACAGGTGTTTCAGATGCAGACATCATCTGATGTCCTGTGGTCTGGGCCTTCTGTTGAGCCAAGGCAAATTGTCTCTCTAAGGCCGTATGTCGTCTCTTAGCATCCTTGTCATCAGCAGACAACTTTTGAGGGCAGAGAAGCTGAAGGCCTGGCCATGCCTGTAGTTTGTCTGGTGCGTTTCATAGTACCCTTGGAACTAGGCTTTGTATGTTTACAGGCCTTGGTGGGGGCTACAGGCCTGTTCAAGATTGGAGGACAGATTGGAATTGACCATAATGTTGTCTGGCCCCTTTATAATGACCAGAGATGGCAGGAAGTAAGGATGCTCGAGGCAATCTGAAAAAAAGTAAAATGAGGTGTTTTTAAAAAAATATATATGGGTGTGTGTGTGTGTGTGTGTGTGTGTGTGTGTGTGAAAAGGTACGGTTGTGCTCCCAGCTCACCCAACCTCAAGCCTTGACAATGAATCTGGTGCGTAATCAGCAAAGCGTCCAGTCAGCACCTAAGTGGCTGTTAGCCGATGGAGTTTGATGCTAGTTTGGCAATCCACGATCCAGTGCTTGTGCAAGCTGCCACAGGCCTGAAAGGTGCAGGAGTAAAAATTTACCCCTTAAGCGCTGCTTCACAATTTGCCCCCAATTTCGGCACAAGAACTGACAGCATTCCTCTGTGCCGCTTCGGCTAGGCAGATCATAACAGTTCTTGGCACGAGATATGCAATTGTCCCTTGGCGCCTCTGCAGATGGGCCATTGACAACAAAATGGTGCGAGAGTGAGAAACTGGTCTCCACGCCTCCGCGATCTTAGAAGACAAGCCAAAAGCACGCAAGCACTTAAGAGCACTCCCAGTGCAGTGAAGCGTTTTGTATTTCATGGAGTTTGCCACGGCTTACCAGGCAGTAACTGGAGCCGCTTGCAGGGAATGGAGGAGCTGTGATGATGGTGGTGGCGATTGTGCTGGCAGGCCGAGAACCAGCTCACACACCGGTGGCAATTTTGAATACTTGGAGGTGCCCTGGGATGGGCAGAACTCCAAGATGCTGCCTTTGAATCCTGGGCAGTGGTAGCCAGCCTGGAGCCCCAGGGATGACTCACGGACCACCGGCAGCGGAGGAGGGGACGATCAATCACAGAATAAACTGCTGCAACCTCCTCAATCCACAACAATTTCTCAGCTCCACAGATAGAAATTTGTGATCTGTCAAATTGAAAAATCCAACTGTGGGTTAACAAACACAATCTATTTGCCAGAGCAAATGTAACACCAGTCTCTCTAGCTCGACTGAGTAAATAAACTGAGACTCAGCCGAGCAGAGGAGGCATAGTCAAGAAAATTTAAAGAAATATACACTCAGTCTCTAGCAAATAGATGAAGAATAACGTACACTTTGGATTCTCCAAGCAGTGCACTGGAGAAAATAATGTTTTATAAATTTGTCTATGGAATGAGTTCTGTGATGAAGAAATGAATATTTGTAATCTTGGAGAGGATGAAGAATCACTAGTTTCTTTAATTCTTGTGATGATTAGAAGTAACTTCTTTATGTACTGTATTTTTTGAACTATAAGACGCATCAGACCATAAGACGCACATTAACTTTAGAGGAGGAAAACAAGAAAAAAAATCTGCCTCTGCTTCTCACATCCATATGGTATTCATCTGGCTAGCATCCTTGCAGCAAACAGCAAACAACCTGGTCAGCTTCAGCATGTTATCGCAGCCTCAGCACGTGGCTTGTCAGGGCTCCACTCCATTGTGCACACCATCGGTCAACTGTTACCACCATGAAACACTTCACCGTCGAGCAACTGATTGGCAGTTGAATTGACCTCCCAGAATACCACCGATCAGCTGTTCTAGGTGTTGGTGAACACCACTGCTGCTGATCACCATTCAACATTGATGATCGCAGCCGCTCGCTGCTGCCTAGAACAGCTGATCGGCGGTATTCCGGGAGGCTGATCCAACCACTGGACAGCTGCTCAGCAGTGAAGGCTCCAGCATTCCATGGTGGCTGTGAAGACACATTGTACTTACTGAATGGTCCTTCTCGGTACACTGCAGGTGAGTCCAAGCAATGGGTTCAACTCCTTCTGATTGGCCTGATACTGAGTTGCAAAATCTTTGGCCACACCTACTCCTTCCGGGTGAGCCTCAGTTTTTTCAACGAACCTCAGATCTGGAGAAGACGTAGTCCAAGCGAAGAACAACCACTCCTGGACCCCGGACCAAGTCAAACCAGGGTGGGATTGGACTCACCTGCAGTGCACCGAGATGGAACGTTCAGTAAGTACAATGTCTCTTCTCCTCTGCTCTGCTTGGTGAGTCCAAGCATTGGGATATACCCAAACTAAATGGATATTGGGCGGGAGAGAGAACGGTCCCAGGTCCCCTCGGCCGGCAGGACACGCTGTAACATTCGTCTCCCGAATGCTGCCTCTGCAGAAGCAAAAACGTCCAACTTGTAATTTCTCACAAAGGAAGAAGGCGAAGACCACATGGCTGCCCTGCAAATTTCCAGGATCGAAGCTTGAGTGGCCCAAACTGCCATAGTGGCTGCACTTCTGGTGGAGTATGCAGTGATGAGGCGTGGAGTGGGCCGAGCTTGATGCTCATAGGCCAATGCAATACAAGCTTTAAGCCAACATCCAATGGTGGAAGATGATACTTTCTTACCCAGTGACCTGGGCTGGAATGAGACAAACAAGGCTTCTGAGCATCTGAAGGAAGCAGTCCGTTTAATGTATTTCTACAGAGTCCTGCGAACATCTAAAGTACGCCAGCACTTTTCCCATGGATGCCTGGGATTCGGGCAGAAGTCCAGCAGAATAACTTCCTGTGCTCGGTGAAATCATGTACTGACTTGGGACAAAAGTCGGGTCCAAATGGAGGATGACTCTATCCAGATGGAAAATACACAAGTCTGAATGCACCGAAAGAACTGCCAGCTCCGGGACTTCCGTTGGCACCGCAGACGTTGGTGGACGATCCCTGTGGATCGCCAGCCCCGCGATTGTGTTAAAGCCGCCCTGACAGCGCAAACCAGCTGTCCGGGGGCTTGGAAACCTTTCCCTCAGGAGAAGAGGGAAAGGAGAGCATTCGGGGCCGGGTAGAGCTCCTCTAAAGCCCCTGAATTAAATCTGGGGGCTGAAAGGGTGAGAGCTCCCTGGGAGACCCGAAGAAA
>JANHZT010030864.1:0-10509 GCA_032468215.1 Stegonotus admiraltiensis | reverse complement strand
ATCATCAGAGGCTTAGTTTTTTTACTTTTAAAAGCATTTTTTCTACAACCTCTTCGGCCGAAAAAAATGCTTTTAAAAGTAAGAAAAAAAAAGCCTCTGATGATCGCGCGGCTCAGCTGGGATTGTCAGAGGTTTTTAAAGGCATTTTTTCCTGCAACGTCTTAAGGCGGTAGAAAAAATGCTTTTAAAAATAATTTTAAAAAAGGCCATGCCCACCCAGTCACATTACCCCTCCCTAAGCCACGCCCACAGGAAAATTTTACATTTCACCGCTGTCACGTGGTGGAGCTGGAAAAGTTGGGGAGGAGCTCGCCTCTCGCTCTGCCCACTGATCCCCCGCTGAGTTTCCAAGCGCCCAGGAGGGGGTCACCTCCCTGCTTCCCTCGCAGGGCCCCAGCCTCACAGGACGCCCCTTGAAAGCAGCTAATGGGACCAGGCATCCCCTCCCCCCCCGCCGGCCTGGAGCTTCTTGAGAGTTGCAGTATTTGGGTGGGCTCATTGTGTGGCTGCTGCGTTTTTCATCGCTAGAAAAGCTCTCGAACTTTTGGGGGGGGGGGCAGCTATTTAAGCCACAGGAGGAGGGGGATTTATTTCTCTTTTCCCTTGACGTGGGCTTTGGGGGATCCACATCTGAGTTTGCCTGGAAGTCTGCAGCTGGCAGAGGGGTTGAGCAAATGATGGGTCCCCCTCCCTGTAATGACTCCCTGTAACCTCCCCCGTCCAAATTAGCTGGGGACCCACCTCCCCAATCCTGGCTTGCTTCTTACTGGCTGTGATTCATCCTTTGTTGAATCAGTTTCCTTTCTGATGCTGATACGAAAGATGTTATCTTTGTCCTCCATTCGCTCTCTCTGGCTTTAAACAATTAGTCCCTTTTTTCATCCCTGCCAGCCGGGCTGCCCAGGTTGACTTGTCTGTGACCGCTGATTTCCCAGGAAAGCAGCTGACCGTGTTGAGACAGTGGCCGAAAAGAATTCCTGGGAAATCAGCAGCAGCTTCACAGAAACACACAGCAAACTTTGGGGGGGAGGGGGGGAGTGTTGCTGTGTTTTCAGGAAGATCCGCCCCCCTCCACATTCTGTGAGGGAGGTGCCCAGCAGCAGACCAAGAAGCGGGGCTCAAGGGGGCTGGGCGTTAGCTGAGCTGGAGGTCTCTGGCTCTCAACCTGGCCCAGGCTTTTGGGTGAGCTAACGGTGGTGGGGCTGAGCCTGCCCGCCACCCCAGCTGAGAACGTTGGGAATTGTAGTCCAGCCCTCCAAGTGGGGAAGAGTTTTCATGGCATGACGTGGCAAGTTGCATTTCTGTGAAATCACCACAATAGTCTCTGAGTCATGGCTGAAATCTGGCCCTGGTCCTGAGCCTGGTCCCAGCTCAGTCACAAAGGATCCCCCCTTTGGCCCAGAAGAGGCATGGGCCGCATCTGCAGGTCTGCCAGTGGGGGTGGGGGAAGCTTCAGAATCCAGGTGTGTTCCCCCCCCCCAATGACTGTCTAAATTCCCCCTGTGCCCAGCGGATGGGAAGCCAGCCCAAGGCCAAATGGCCACCCGCGTGCAGACGTTCCTCAGCAGGCTCCTCATGAGAGGGAGGGTTTGTTTTGCAGAAGGCGTAACCTCTCGTCCAAACAAATGGGGGGGGGCATGAACAAGCCAGCCCAAAATGCCCCCCACCCTTTCTCGATCTTTCCTTCACTAACTTCCCAGTCCCGTCATGAGTGTGAATGAGAAAGCAAGAGGCTGGTGCTGCTCAGCCGAGTTCCTGTTGCAGGCGTCCTGGAACAAATGGCTGCTTGGCTTCCCGGATGAGAAAACTGAGGCGCACATGGCCCTCGGGGCCGGCTTGCTAAGGCAGAGATCAGCTTCCACACAGGTTGCTCTCCGTGACCCCTCCTGGCATGGCCCTTCCCGGCTCCCTTTCCTGCCAGGCCCCCTGCAGTGGGTGCTTTCTCAGCTTCCTTCTCCTGGCCTGCCTTGTCCTGGGAAGGATGCTGGCTCTGCCCCACACGCTGGGCACCAGAAGCCCTCTGGGTTCAGCTCTTGGCTGGCGGCCCAAGTCGACCAGAGTGAGTAGCTGGAGGGCAGCAGCTTTGCTTCCCTGGGGCTCTCCAGGTGGGTAGCATTCCAGAACCCATCGTCCCTGGCCAGGAAGGCTGGCCTAAGGTTGCCTGGGTGAATTTTACCGCCTGTGCCCAAGTGTGGGAACTTCGTTTTATTTGTGCCTTGCCTTTTGTAGAGGAACCCAAGGGGGACGGTGCTGGGAGGATGGGCCTCACCACCTCCTCTTGCGCCCCTTCCCAGCAGCCAGGGCTGCTCAAGCACGGAGCGTCCTCTTCCCAAAGGCCGGATTTACTTGCTCTGACAGCATCTGCACGCAGCAATTTTATGGCCCTCCCACAAGAGGGAAGTGGAAGGCATGAGTCCAAATAAGGCCATAGAGAAATCCCACATTGGGGGGGGAGGGGGGAAGGACGCAGGACGCAGAAGAACTGGCAAAAATGGTCCCACCAGCTGGACAGTAGCCTTTTGTGGAAGGAGCAGGCCTGGGGGGAGTTCGATGTCTGTGCGTCCCAGCCTCCCAAAAGGAGCCACAGACTGCCAGCTCCCACAGCTTCCCTGCATGGCTCCCCAGGAAGAGGCACCCGCTTGATTTGAGCCAAGAGCCAAGCTGGCTAAAGGAGATGGGGGGGGTGTAGGTAGGTAGAAAGCTTTCCTTGCTGCCCCCAAAGTCCTGAGAGGACAAGGAGTAGCCGGGATGCTGGATCCTCTAGCCCGCAAGTTGCAGGGAGAATGCAGAAACCCTCCTCGGCAACTCCTCTGAGCTACACCCAGCATGGGTCCTTGGTGAGAACTTCTGTGCAGGGCAGGGACCTCCAATGGTGCCCCTCCTCAGCAGGGCTTGGAAAAGGCCCAAAGGGAGACGCGGGGAGGGGGGCGCATTTGCACAGGAAGAAGCCCTGGGGGCGTCTGTTTCAGAGCGTTTCTCTGGTGTTTCTTTGCGGAGGTTCGGCTGGCACAACAGCCGGACTGAGTTGACTGTTTGGGGAGAGAATTGGGCTGGTTGAGGGCGACACAACCTGAATTTGCTTGAACTAAAGATCAAAGTCCTCAGAACCTGGTTCAAAGAGGGCAAAGTCATGCCAGGGATCATAAAGGACCTGTCTGGCATCAGGGCTGCCGTCCTGCCCTGCCCTCCTTTCGTGCTGCCTCTCACCTGGCTGGAAATGTGGGTCTCTTCCCTGGGGTGTTCCCCAGCCCTCCTCGTCCAATGCAGAGGTTTGAATGGCCAGGAAAGCAGGAGGGATTTTCCAATTCTCTGGCAGAAGATCACATACATTTGTTCGGCTGTGGTCTGTGCCGAGAACTCATAATGATGTCTGCCGGCTCAGAGCAGACCCAGGTGGGCACAACCCAGGGGTGAAATCCAGCAGGTTCTGACAGGTTCTGGAAAGCCAATAGTGGAAATTTTGAGCAGTTTGGAGAACCGGCAAATACCACCTCTGGCTGGACCCAGAGTGGGGAGGGAATAGGGATTTTGCAGTATCCTTCCCTTGCTATGCCAACCAAACCACGCCCACAGAACCAGTAGTAAAAAAAAATTGGATTTCACCACTGGCACAACCTGTGCCACGAAGGGTCCGAGTCAGGCCTGCCAGAACTCCTGTCCAACCCTGGTCCCTTCCTGCCACCTTCATGCAGATTTTTGGGACCCACCTCAAGCTTCCTTGTCAGCCCAAAGCTTGCTCTCCCGACCCCCTTGGGCTTCTGACAAGATCTGGGGCTTAGAGCTGGGGAGACGCTTGTCTCAGCCGGTCAGTTCTGGTCCAGATCAAATGGCAGAGTTTCTGTTTCCTCCACAGCAGTTTCTCTCCCTTTCCCCTTGTCAAGGCTGCCTGTGTTGGGACAGGGCCTCCTCCTCCAGGCCTTTGCAAAACCCTGATTATTCAGCAGGTCCCTGGGCAGAGAGAGCAGGGCCTTCACACAGCCTTGACCTTGATCTGCAAACCTTCCAGGCACTCATTTTGACACCTTTCGTTAGGATTCCGCAGCTTAATCTGTACAGAAACTTCCATTAAAGTACGGCTCTCTTCACTAGAGTTAAGGGAGAAATTAATCTGAATTAAATTAGACATAGCTAATTCTACTTTTTGGAACCAACAGCAAAGCTCAGTTAGAAGGAAAAGAATACCCTCCAAGGTTTGATCTGTTCCTGAAAATCACGCTTTGCATCTGTGAAATGGTTTGCATGAAGCATGTACACTTGACAACAGTGAAAACAAAAATGCCTGATGAAAAAGTGCATTTCAGGTATACACACATTTTGGTGCAGACATTTTTCTTAAAAACTGAAGCAAACCTGATGAAATGGCCCCAATTAGACGCCGAGAAAAACCCAGCAAGCTAAGATCTGCCTTTTCTTGCCCCTGACTCAAGCAACGTGGAATGCCAGCAAGGAGGGGCACCCTACGGCAAACCTAACCATGGTGCCCAGGGCATTTCCTTACAGTGTGCTTTCCCTGCTCCTGCATTGGGACCTTCATCCTGGCCTTCCTGCAGAAGGAGGAGGCGGATGCCAGGCACAGGCAGAGAGGTCGGAGTTTGGGGCAGTGTGGATCCAGTTGTCGGAAGGAGCCCCTGAATCGAGGCTGCCAGCAAGGCGCTGCCTGTGAAACACTTGTTGGGCAACGCTTGTGTGAACACAGCCTGCAGCTCTGTTGTGTGATTTTCTTTTCTGCTTAATTATCCCCCCAGCTTCTATGGAAGCAGCACTCTTTCTGGGTAAGAAGCACATTCTGGCCCAGAGCCAGGCACACCCCGATGGCCGTGTGCCAAGCTGTTCCAGCTGAACGGCTTTTCCTGGGCAATGGAGCAGGCGCTGCCAGGAGAAGGGAAGGGGCCGGTGATGGCCATCCGATTCTGCACGGGATCCAGGTGGGCTCTGCATGCTGCATCCAAGCAACAACTGAACCCTCACGGAGCCTGGGGGGGGTGCTGGGCTTCTTTATGTGGGTCGCTAAGCAGGCATGGGGCCTGGGGCATCTGCACACACTCCAGGAAGCCCCAGGTCTTGTGCACCTTCGTTAGGACAGCAAGGCAAGAGGCAAGCAAAGAGAAGTCAATAGGGATCCAGCAGTGGGCTTGGTCTCTTGATGCTGCCAATAATAACAATAAAGCTTGGAACAGCTCACATCCTGCGAGGAGATCTTTAGTATAATTAGGCATCTGCCTATCCCAGGACAGACTGAATAGGTAGACAAAAATGCCAAATGCAGGCTAAGCATCTGGCTGACTGGGCAACCAGCCGTCATAATAAGCCTTTCATCAGACTCTCAAAAGTCTCAGGGGGTTTGGGTGCCTGTGTGTCCCCCCCACCCCCGCAACTCCCCCCAGCAAAGAGAGTCAGTGAGGGGCTGCTGCAAACACTCCAAGGGGGTCCCTGGCAGGGCTGCTGCTCAGATTGTGCGTGCTCCTTTTTTATACATCGAAAAAGTGTTTGTTCTTTGGAAGCATTTACTGCTGGAAAGGATCCAGGTTCAGTTTCCCCAGAAGAGCGTGAAAAAATCGTTTCCACCAAAGACCTTGACAAATTCGTTTAAACTGTTTCCTCCGGGCACTGATTGCTGTCAAATTAAAAGGAGAGAGAAGGAGGAGACTCTGTGCCTCTCCTCCGCCGCCACCCTAACCTCCCCAGGCGGCTGCTTTGGCTCCCAGGGCACCCGAGGGGGGAGGGATTTGAACTCAGCTCCTGATGGAGATGCTGGATGGGGGAGTGCTCTTGGCCAGGGGCTGAATGAGTGGCGGGGCAGGGGTGACCTCCGTGGCCCAGGAAGGCTCTCCGTGGGGACCCTTTGCTCTTGGGCGAAGGGGGCAGAGGCCACACTGGCCACGGGGCTGAAGCTGCTGCATCCTTTGCCAGGCAATGAACAGAGCTTGGAAAGGGCACCGACCGGCCTCCTCCGTGTCCAGAAGACACATTGGTAATCAGCTTGTGTGGAAGTCCAAGCCTCATGATGCAGAAAAGGCCGCCTCAGGTCAGCTGGCAGCAGTTTGCTTATTCAGAGTCAGGCAGCTGCCTCCGTCCCTCTTCTGCCTCCTTCCTCAGGACGCGGCTCTTTCAAAAAACAATGTGAAAAAGTGAGCTTCACTGCATACATGGAAAGGCGCCTAATGCAGATGTTGCGGCTAAGTATTCCTCACAGTCACTCCTTCGTCAGCCCACAATTAGGACAGAGTCTCACAGCCTCAGCAGTTCAGGTGTGCAGCCTCAGCTTCCAGAATCCCCAGCCAGCCTGCAGTTCATAGTGCCAGTTACCAGCTGAAAAGGCCACGGTGGCACCAGATGGGGTGACTACCCCCACCTCACTCTGCCCATTCACTGAGGTCATCTGGGGCCAGCCCCGTGGCCCCTGTGACTCACGTGGCTTTACGGTCTCCTTACAGATGACGGTCCCAGGACCAGAGAGCCAACATTTTCCTATGATTGCTTAATGCTCTGACTTGCCAAACATTCCCACTTCACAGACCGGCAGGAGGGAGCTGCTCCGGCTGCATTCTGGATGCAGGGCAGGGGAAGCATCCAAGCAGCTGGGCCTCAAGTGCCACAGGTGGAACCTCCAGGAGCCTCTGGGAAAAGCGGGGGGGGGAGGCAGGGGCCTGCTCCCCGTGAAGGGCAGGGCTGGATGGGAATGGATCCCAGAGCGCCTGCTGGGCTCAGCTCACAGGCCTTGCTGAGCTGGCACGGCTGGGAGTATGCTCAGACCATCTGGAGCCGAAGCAGCAGCAGAGCTGGGATGAGCTGGGATCTTGCGCCAGCCTCTCCTTCTGGCCTCGGGCTCACGAAAGCCCCGGAGGAAGAGTTCGATCTGCTGGCTCTCCTCTGCAGCCTGGCAGGCTCCCAAGAGAGTCTTCTTTGGCAGTGAAGGAAACCCCTCTCCACCCCACCCCTCCAGCTTCTCTTTCCCTTCCCCAAAGTGCTTCCCTTCCTTAAAACTGTGGCAGCAAGAGTGAAGTGCCACTTGAAGACATTGTGCCCACGGCTGCTACCTGGGGCTGTTGTGCTGTTTGCAGAGCCTTGCCCTGGCTGACAGCCCTCCTGGTTCATGGAAAACAGGAAGGCAGAGCCCTGTGAGGCAGCCAAGGGAAGCAAGCTCCATTTCTCCTGGCAAGACCATTGTCCTTCTGTCTTGCCTCATCCTCTGCAGGCTGCCTAGCAGGAGAGGAAGGGATGCCGGGAGTGTCCGGCCTGCATCCAGCTGAGCCTCCTGCTCCCAACCTCTCCCCTGGGGCTGCCTGGGTCCCTCTGGAGCTGCTAAGGGCAGCCTCTTCGGCTCCCTGCTGTCTGGTGATTTGGACCTGGGTTGAGACGTTGGCTTAGGACAGTCCTGGCTTGTGCAAGGAAAGCAGCCAACAGGGAGACTCTGCCAAGCAAAGCAGGAGTGGAAGGAACCCGCTGCTTGCTGGACTGAAGCAAGGGGAAGGTCGGCAGGGCTCCAGAGAGAGAGAGAGAGAGAGAGAGAGAGAGAGAGAGAGAGAGAGCGCGAGAGAGCGAGCGAGCGAGCAACCTTTGGTGGAGTCCCTTGGATCCAGAATCCAGATGTGCTTTGACATGGTGGGTCTTGGCCGCTTGGTCTCCCCATCCCTGTGGCCAACATTTCTTGCCTTGGCCATAGCAGGCCCTGATACCCTCTGAGGGGAGGCCAGCACCTGGCAAGATATTGGGGGGTTGGCCCCATCCACCCTGCACGGCCTGCCTGGGAGGGTGTCCCTGGCTGGATGAAGGAAACCTGTCCCAAGGTTGTCCTCAGCTGGGGAGAGCAGAGCAGCAGACCTGTGAAAGGGAGACGATGAGCCAGCTCTGTGGGAGGCACCTGGGACAGCAATAGATCCACTCCTCCAGATGCCTGATGCTTCTGAGGAAAAGCCCTGTCTAAACATTGGAGAGATTAAGACAAATGGAAGACAATAAAAAGTAAATAATCTTGTAATTCTAGGGCCATTTCCCTGGAAATAAGCCTTATGGGTTCTAAATCAAGAGTCCGAATTGCAGCATCAGCAGTTGCCCACATAGCTATGAAGTCCAGATAAACAGATTCCAGAAGAGTGATGCACACCGAGTTGCAACCAGGAAGGTTTGGGCTTCTTCCCTTTTTGCCTTAAAGCAACAACAGCCGTCCACAGCTCCTCTTCAAAATCAGGGGCAGCAGAGGCTGAGGGCACAAGGGCTCCTGCCCATAAGCGAGCCCTTTGCCCTCCCGATTGCTGCCGCCGAGGGCTCCTTCCATCTCAGCCCAAGGCCTTCTGGGCTTCTTTGGTTGGCTGAAGGCCAGCCTCTCCCACATCTGCACCTGCAGCTGCTTCGTTTGGTCCTCTTTGCTCTGGGTTGGGAACCTGGTGATGGAACAAGGCTCACTGGGATTTCAACCGTCAGCCGGGGTCCTTGCACTGGTCCCTGGCTGCCCCTTCAGTGGAGAGGTCAGCGGGAGGCTCTCTTCAAGGCCCTCTGGCCCAACAGGATTCAAACTGCAGGACAGACGAGCATCTGGCGATGCCATGGGGTCAATGGAGGCAAGAGAGGAAATGAAAGTCAGGAAGGAAGATGAACAGCCTCGTCTCCCACGTCTGCCTTGCACTGGCAGCTGGAATTCCTAGCCCTGGAGCCCACGGGAGCCTCGGATGCATCATCTTTGCAGCAGCAACAGCAGAAGCAGCAGAGGTGGCAGGTGTCAACCTCCGCAGCCGGTGGAAGAGAGTCTACGACGAAGCCTCTGATCCAAAGCCGGCTTCGTGTGGCTTGTGATCTTATCCTCCTTATCCTCCTCCTTATCTGAGGAGCCGGCATTCAATACCCATCTTGACTTCATCGTGGAAGGTCCCCTTGATCTTTTCCAAGAAATGGCCCTCCCTTTTGTCACTTGACTCATCAAGAGAAGCGCTGACCAGGGATGCTCCTCCTCAGAAGCAGCAGCAGAAGGAACACCGGAACAAGGGCAACGAGTGGTTGAGCCCGTTTTCCTCCTTCCGGGAGAATCCTTGCAACCCCAGCCTCTTTCTGGAACCTGAGAGCAGAGGCCACGTTCAGGAGGCAGCCTTTGGGGGCCCCTCCATCTTACACCTCTGCGGCGTGGAGTGGCATGCATCTCTAGGGGTGCCTGATGGGCAACCAGAGTGGCTGGGAGGCCCTGCACTCAGCACCCATAACTTTGAGTTTCATGTGAAGCCAATCCACAAACCAACTCAAGACTTTCAAGGGCTCTTTCCGTCTCTATCTTCCTCTTGCTCGGGGATGTCTCAGGGCCGCCTCATCTGCATTCACACCTGCAGACCGCGCTGCATGTTCCCCGCAAGGGGGTTTCTGGCCTCAGTGCCACAGCTGGGAGTCTGGCTCTCTCTCTGGTTTTCAGCTTGGCTTCACCTTTCACTCAAGATGCTCAGAAAAACCCAGCTTTTCCGGAGAGACCAAGGTCAAATTGGCTCCCCCTCCAGGCTTTGTGTGTGTGTACAACCAGGTGCAGGGTCAGGTACAGACCCACCAAGCCCACCCCCCTGTTTTATAAGTGATTCAGGAGACATTCCTTGGACCTTGCACGCATGGATCTATTCCCTCAGGAAAAGGGGCTGTAAGGAATTCATGTTGAAGGTTATATAATGCGGCTCTTAACACAACAATATTTTGTCACCCATGCAAAAGGCTGCGCAGTTGTTGAGGCCCCACACTCTACTCCAGATAGGTTGTCTGTCGCAAGGCAGAACCTGCACGGGAAAAGCACTTCAGTGGAGACACAAGAATGCTCCTTCTGAAAATGAAACACCTAGCCAAACCGGTAGGCAGAACTCTCACGCCTCTTCCCCACATGCATGGCTGGTCCCTGCCCAGAGGCCCTTGTGGGGCAGAAACTCCCAGCCTGGCATCACACAAACCTGGATGCAGCCGAACCTGGGCAGGTTCAGCTTTGCCACCCTCTGAGTCCTCCTGGGTCTGCTTTAACTTTTAACTTTTGTCTGCTTTAACTGGTGGGAAAGGAGCAGGCGAGCCGGTTCCCCTCTTGAAAGCAACCTCTGAATTCACCAGAATCGGCTTACTCTTGCCAGCCCCACCTCCGTTTCCAAGAAGTCCTCCTCATCGTTTCCATTTTTCCATCTCTCCCTTTAGGAATAATTTTGGTGGCTGAAAACCGTGCAGCAGCCACTGCCTTTGCAGGAGACACGTTCTGCTGAAAGAGGCCCTTTAAAAAGGAGGGCAGAGCTCAGTTGTTCAAATATCATGAATTCTGAGAAGTGCTTTTTCATGTCGAGGCACTCGAACAGGGTTTTATTCTTTAAACAACCCCACATGTCAGAGGCAGCTTCATCAGCTCTGGAGCCTTGAACGTGATCCGAAAAGCGATTCAAGATTACCTTCTTCTTTTTTCTTGTTTGTTTGTTTGTTTGTTTATTGGTTAGATTTATATGCCACCCTTCTCCAGAGACTCAGGGCAGCTTACAATGCGTTAAGCAATAGCCTTCATACTTTTGTATA
>JANHZT010030764.1:0-10513 GCA_032468215.1 Stegonotus admiraltiensis | reverse complement strand
TTTGTACTTTATTTTACTCTACTCATTTAATAGTTTTAGTAGTTTTTATTATGTATGTATGTATGTATGTATGTATGTATGTATGTATGCTCGCCATCTTGAGTTACTTATAAAGTAATAAAGGTAGAATAAAAATCTAATAAATAAATAGTTTTGAAGTCTAATTCTATGGCATTGTTAACTGAACAGCTATTGGAGATATAGCATTTGAAGCTTAACGTGTATTTTAATGAATGATGGGCTCATATAATTACATTTGAAAAACATCATTTCTGAATTTTCACATCACTATCGTGCTTCTCACTGCCTTAAAAATATTAGATACATTATTTTAAAGCACAGTTGCTTATCTGTGCTTAGAATCATATTTAAATAAAGGTTTATTGGATACAAGGGGGCATTGTACAAGCAAACTCAGTGCACACTTGGTCAATGTGTCACTCAATGCTTTATTCTACAGGATTTACTTGTTTGATCTAACATCATTCCTCCACTATAAACATTTTCAAATGGATACATCACAGCAACATGGAAAATGTGTGAACCTATGCAAAGGGTATAATAGGTTTATAACAATGGTTTGCATCCTACCTCACAAATACTAGACCCTGCCTTAACCAAAAATGGAGAAAAAAAGATGAAGTGAGATGAAAATCATGGTGGTATCATCCTTCTCATTTTTAAAAGTTTAAGAAGTACCAGACAGTAAGAAAATGAGACATATCCATTTCCAAACCATGCTAAATTTCAGTTCTGCCACGTCTTAGAGAATAAACACATTCCTGAATGTCCATTGTCTTCTCTTACCACCCGTCCATTCAAAAGAATGAATATGTTCTTCCCAAAGATGCTTTTTCAAAAGGCAACTGGAGTTTGTTTTTCCTTGAAGACATTTCACCTCATCCAAAAGGTTTCTTCCATTCAGAAGCTTCTTGAAGGAGAAGTTGAAAGGTCTTCAAGGAAAAACAAAGTCCAGTTGCCTTTTTGAAAAAAAAAACCCATCTTTGGGACAACCATGACCTGGAAGACTGGGAATGTATTCCTCATAAATACTGATGTGACTAGCAATATATCATTAAATGCTATCATTATTTCTGCTCTAGGTTTCTTGCTAGTCTTAGAGCACATACATGAAAAATGGCATTACTTTCCAAATGTACTGCCCTTTCCATGCTACCATGAACAGCATTTTGTGGATGATGTGTGTTTTCTCAATCAGCCTTTTTTTAAAAAAATTAATTTATATGCTGCCCTTCTCCAGAGACTCAGGGCGGCTTACAATGCATTAAACAATAGCCTTCATACTTTTGTGTATTTTATATGAAGTCAGCTTATTTCCCCCACAAACTGGGTCCTCATTTTACCTACCTTTGAAAGGATAGAAGGCTGAGTCAACCTTGAGCCTGGTGAGAATTGAACTCGCAGTAATTGCAGACAGCTGGATGTTAAGTGCTGCCCTTAGTAGGAGGCATTAGTCTCCTATGCCACTCAGGCTCTCAGCCTTGTTGGAGAAGCACAAGATGAAGAAAACCTTCTGACCCATTTTCATTAGAGGAAATAAGACAGACATACAAAAAGGAATATTTCTTTGTACTGCTTCCAATAAAAATGACAGGATTATTTTGGGAGGCAAGGAGACCCATAGTGTAAACAGGATTAAAAGCAACAGAAGAACAGCTTTGTAAACTACTGAAGCAGAAAATCAATAGTTCTGAGGAGGTGGGGAAAGGGTGAGAAGATTGCTAGAACCCAATGAAACTGTAAAAGTTTGTATGAGTTGATATATTAAGGATCCTATTATTCTATCAAGGGTTCAAGAAATCTAGTCTTACCTTCATTTGAAATGATCCACTTATTCCTACCTTATTACAGTGGTGGGATTCAATTTTTCTTTACTACCGGTTCTGTGGGCATGGCTTGGTAGGCATGGCATGGCTTGGTGGGCGTGGCATGGGAAGGATACTGTAAAATCTCCATTCCCACCCCACTCCAGGAGAAGGTTACTACAAAATCCCCATTTTCTCCCAATCAGCTGGGACTCAAGAGGCAGAGAATAGATCAGGGCGGGGCGGGGCAGGGCCAGTCAGAGGTGCTATTTACCAGTTCTCCTAACTTCTCAAAATTTCTGCTACTGGTTCTCCAGAACTGTTCAGAACGTGCTAAATACCACCTCTGAACCCCACCCTAGAGTTTTCCAACTTTCCTATCAGTCAAATCAGACTTTAATGCCCATTGAAGATGCTGAAATGAGCTGACTTGGGAAGTATTTGGCACTGAATTTAGGTAAACCTCTTGAAGAGGAGCAGATCATTGTGAATCTTTTATGTTCTTTTTTCTAGCCCTCAATGCACCTCTGGTCTTAATTTGTAGCAGAGTGCTTCAAACTAAAACATCATGACAGCTGTTGAAAAAAATGGAGGGGGGAGGGCTTTCATCCAGTAGGATGAAAGGATGGTGAGGGTGAAGGAAGGAATTAACTTCTTTGTCTGCATCTTCAATGTGGCTTCCCCCCCTCCCCGAATATAAATTCTAGAATTTAAGAATAATTGAAGTTTAGACTCAAATTAGCACAATAACTTTGTTGTGTTAATGAAATGGTCTCTCCCCAATTGTCTAAATCTATTTTGAGCTGAAAATGATTTAAAAAGTTTGTTTAAGTTGGTCCCAGTTCGGATCCAAACTTTCTCAAGGGAGTTGTTTCTCCATTTTTAAATCCTTTGTGTGTTTGAGGCCATTATTATCATCATTAGGCTAAATTCAACCGAGTCCATAATATGCATTATGTAGAAAAACTTAGATTTAGTAAAAATCATGTGTACTTTAAAAGTTATTGGTTAATGGGATTTCACTGTCTCCCCTCTTTATTTTACATTTTCTAAGCAACTTTCTTTGACTTTTAGTTTTTCTCAGCTTCTTGCCAACTGACCAGGTTAATTTCTATTATTATTATTGTTCAGCTAAGGATTTCAGAATCAAAGAATCATTTTTTCAGCCACTTCTGAAAAGTCCCCATCAAAGGATTGACTTAAAATCACCTTGGTTTTAATGTTACAAAATTAGGCTGACGTGCTAAGATCTGGGAGGCAGCCAAAAGAAAACAAGATTCCTCCAAAGTCAAATTAATTTCATTCTATCTGAATTTCCATGAATAATCAGGCATTCTGAACCATACAAGGCAAAGAAGTTATTTTGTTCATATAGTACGCTTCATCTACGTACTAAATTTATCCAATGAATAGCTTTACATCACATAGTGAATGATACATTAACAAATGAGTCTAGTTTTATATACCAAGTCACAAAAAACTAACAAACAATATGAGCAAAAGAGATTAGTGTTTAGTCTTTCCCAGGAACCAGAAAGGTTAAAAAAAGTGAGCTAATGTCTTTGGAAGTATATTTTCTTTGAAAACAGTGAAAGTTCTGTCTCTGCCAATGTTTGTTTTCCATCCATCATCTTCCCCTATCCTAATTAACATCTATGAATTTTGTGCCAAATTAACAGAAGAAATAAAAATCCTAAATGCATTTCATTCATCTTAACTCTCTATAATTTATACATATCCTTCTGATACATTGCAGATATTTTCCAAAGGAAATGATTTTGACTTGTGCCATTTTCATGTAAATTGCTAAAGACGAAAAAGAAAGAGGAGAAGGAGAAGCAAATACAGTCCCCAAATGTAAAAATTCTTCTTTCATTTAAAAAGAAAAAGAAAAAAAAGAAAGAAAGTCTGGCCTTATTTTTTTGAAATGTTACCTTGGGGTTTGTTTTCTGGTTTTTAGCTTTATGTTAAGTGGATTTTTATACCACCCCCCAGTGAAATAATAGCAACAGCAAAAAAGAGAGCTTTAATCAGAAATACAGGAAGGAAGGAAGGAAGGAAGGAAGGCAGGCAGGCAGGCGGGCTCTGGATTTATTCATCTGGAACCTTGCAAGCATATTCCTTCAGAAGAGTCAAATTTTAATTCAGATTTCAACCAAATGTGTGTGACTTCCTCTTTAAAAATACCTGACAGAAATCTCACCTGGGAAAACAAACAAATGGATTGTCAAATGAATCAACTGAACATTTTCTCAATGCACAAAGGACCAGGCTCAAATGACTCTACTTCAAACATAAGTGAAGATCTAGCTCTGTGGAAAAGGCTCTAATGCTGGGAAAGGTGAAAGAAAAAGAGGAAGAGGATGATTAGCAGCAGAGTGGATGGACTCATTTACTGTGGCCATTCTCCAATAATTTCTCCAACTATTGGAGAAATTGACCAGGATAGGGACAGATCATCAGAGAGAAATCTGTCCATGTATCCCTAAGGGTCCATAGTGACTTGGTAACACATAATTAATGAATTAAAAACTAATCTAGGGATTAAACGTTTGAGTAATACTTGATAATTATTGTAATTCAAGCATCCTATATGAATCAATTAATATAATTCTGTTGTAATTCCTAATCACTCCAAGATGACTGAATACTTTCTCATTACCAGGGTTTATCATTCCAAACAGAATGTTGTGCTCTTTGTGTGCATATGTAGTTCTAAATGAAAATCATGCTCTCAAAATAAGACTTTAAATTATATTTATTAAATTCAAATTAAATGCAAAATATACAAAAGCAAAAGGTATTTCAATTTTGTTGTTAAAGCTTAATATAAATATAATAAACACAGTTTCAAAATATAATATCCTAGCCATACAATTTTCACAAGGTTTGGAAACTTACTTCTATCTATCTATCTATCTATCTATCTATCTATCTATCTATCTATCTATCCTTAAAAAATAGTGGTTCTAACATAATCACTAGGATTGATCTCAAGAACTGATTACTTCATAATTCACAGACTTTATCACTTCCTCACTAAAGAAATTTAACTCTATGGAAAACGATCTTGTTGATGTTATATTTATGGTGCCTGAATGTAGCCATTTTTTTTTGGTTAGAGTGTATTTTAATGATATGGTCCTAATAGGAGATATCCATCATCCCTATTAAAAGAATCTGCCTGAAAATAAATGAAACCAATTAGCAGTAAAAGGTTTGCTCACAAGTAATGTTAAACAAGGGCATGTGAACCATATCCTTAAGGCAACTAAAGGCAAATATGTATTTCTACCAAGTTAGGGCAAAACCAATAAGTCTAGGGGAAAGTTTTTTAGGGGAAATATACAGTACTAATCCTGAAAAAGTAATAACTTAGAAGAAAGGCAGAAAGCAATAACTAGTTCCCCATTAATTTATGTTTGAAGGATAGAGGGTATTAAGTTATAACTACTGTAGGTTTCTTACCAATGAATTAGTGATCCTCCCCTTTTAAAGAAGGCATATATTGTATAAGATCACCAATAAGCTTTGGGTTGACCTCCTCCAGAGACCCATCCTGTACAGTGGAGGCTCAATCATGACAGAGTTCAGGGAAACATGGGCTTGGATATAATCATTTTATGATCATTGTGATATATCTTGTTTTGGGGAGTTTATCTGGTGCCCTCCATAATAATATTTCAAAACATTATCAAAATGTGGTTTTAATTGCCCTTGATCATTGATTTGGGGTGTTTTGACTTTGTTTTGGTTTTATGGTAATCTAGTGATAGCGATTTGACCTTTCCGTTTGTGTTACATGAATAGGGTATTGCTAGACCAATTCTCGAATACAGCTCATCTGCCTGGAACCCGCACTATATGTAAGACATTAATACAACTGAGCGAGTCCAGAGATATTTCACGAGAAGAGTACTCCACTCCTCTGCTCATAGTAGAATACCTTATGCCACCAGCCTTGAAATCATGGGATTAGACAATTTAGAACTACGCCACCTTAGGTCTGACCTAAGTGTAGTACACAAAATTATCTGCTACAATGTCCTACCTGTCAATGACTACTGCAGCTTCAGCCACAACAATACACGAGCACACAATAGATACAAATTTAAGGTAAACCGCTCCAAACTCAATTGCAGAAAATATGACTTCAGCAACAGAGTGGTCAATGCCTGGAATGCACTACCTGACCCTGTGGTGTCTTCCCCAAACTCCTATAACTTTAACCTTAGACTGTCTACTGTTGACCTCACCCCATTCCTAAGAGGTCTGTAAGGGCATGCATAAGCGCACCAACATGCCTACCATCCCTGTCCTACTGTCCCCATGTATTCATACCCTTATCCTGTATCCACAATCATGTTTATACTTATATCTGTTATCTTATACATATTTGACAAATAAATAAATGATAAATAAATAAATTAAATGGTGTATCATATTGCACATTGTATTTTTGTCCCTTTGGGATTTATTAGAATTATTTCAGAATACTCTAATCAAACCAGAATTTGGGGAGTGGTAATATTTGTAACAAAGAAACAAACAAACAAATAACCCAATCCAGGTGTATTCATTCACCATTGTTAAGAGTTATGGAGAAGCATTGAATTGCTTTAAAAATCAATAACTAGAGTTTAACCACAAGACTGAGTTGCTTTTATTTACTACATTTATATGATACCTTTCTGCAAATTCTTTTGAGGTGCTTTACTGCCTGGCTTTCTCACTTAGGCTTGGCAGTAAATAACAAGCTTCCTAGCAGTATGTGGTTTTGCTCAACTGTTCAGCTTGACTTGCCTGAAAACTCTCAGACTCGATTAGACTCTCTATTGCAGATAAGAATAAGAGTTATTCAGATAAGAATGGAGTCAGACAAAAATGGGTTGCCTGATGCCAATGCAGAGATGTCAAAACTTAAACTTATAGGGGTTTAAAGTTGAAGTTTCTTTCTTCCATCCTAATTAACAGACAGGGCGTGTGTCATTTGAAAACCTTGAAATCAAACAATTGTTGTATATTTACTGTGGTTCCCCAAAAATAAGACATGTCCCGAAAATAAGACCAATAAGGCTTTTCAGCGCATGTGATAATATAAGCCACCCCTGCAAAATAAGCAACTACTTACACACATGCACTACCAGTCCCGCCATTTCCTCTGGTTGCCCCACCTGCCAGAAACAAGTCTTTGTGAGACTCGTTGCGCTGCCGCCGATGCTTCGTAGAGCAGGACTCTACAAGGCTTGTGCCATTGCACGCAGGAACTGCAGCACTGCTGCAAAGTTTGACATACTGGCACAGCCATGAGCAGCAGGATGCCAGCTGTGCCGGTATGATGAAGCTCACGGTGGTGCTGCAGTTCATGCATGCAATGGCACAAGCCTTGCAGAGTCCTGTTCCACAAGGAAGCGGTGGCAGCGGGACATGTCAGGGCAGTGGCCGGGATGAAGAACGGGGAGGGGAGGCGACAGCAGTGCGGGACATCCAGTCCCATGCTCACAGCCTCCTGCACCCCCAAAATAATAAAACCTCCTCCCATAATAAGGCCAAGCCCTCATTTGGGGGGTCAAAAGAAAATAAGATCCTGTCTTATTTTCGGGGAAACACGATACATAAGAATCCAAGAGGTAAGGCCTGTCTACTATCTGGAAGTGGCAGTTACTGCACTGGCTAGCAATTCACCTTCAAATCCCATTTGAGGTATTGGCAAACATCTGTAAAGTTCCTCATAGCTTAACACCTAGATACCTACAGAAGCATCTCTCCTATCCAGTTTTGGGTCAAACTATGCAATTAGTTTGGCACATTGGTTAAGACTCTGTAAAGATGTAAAGCCACTTTGGTGTCCTTGGGACAGTCACTCTCTCTCTCAGTATTAGGGAGCAGGCAATTGCAAACCACATTTGAAATCTTGCCAAGAAAACTTCAGGGACCTGTCTAGAGAGTCACCAGGAGTCAACCCTGAGTAGAAAGCAAAACAATGACAACAATAGCATCAAAAGTAAGGCATTTGGACTAAAATCAGCTGGTGCTTTCTGAACAGGTCTTGATGTTTGAATTACGTGTGGTCTATTTTCTCCTAGATGTGCTTATTTCTTTACAAAGACACAGGTATCCAATCATTCCTGAAGGGAAAAGAACAGGATTTGGCAAATACAAGCTTGCTCATTCTTGCTTGTATTATTTCTCTTTCTGTGCATAATGACATGCTTTATTAGGGTAAAGTTCACCCAGAAGGGCTATGGCAGATTAGGTATTTATATACCATGAGATTTATTCTTCAGAGTTCCTTTTGCCAATGTTTACTGCTAAATCACCTGTACACTTATTTGGGTCTATCAAGTAATAGTCAAAAGTATTTATGTTCTGATAATTTCCCCTCAAATTCCTGCAGTCTAGAGCAGGGGTATCAAACTTGATTTCATTGAGGGCCACATCAGGGTTGTGTTTGACCTTGGGGGGGGGACAGGGGGTGTGGGCAGGATAGGTGTGGACAGCTCAATGTCACTCGTGTCGGGGGCACCTGTGGTAGCCCAAGTACTCTACCAGCAAAAACGGCTCCTAAGCTCCGTTTTTGGCTGCCATGGCCTCCTGCAACCCTCTTCCAGCTCCATTTTCACTGGCAGAAGCACGGTGGGCTGGTCCTTTGCTGTTTCCAGGGTGACCCTGTGGGCCAGATCTAAGTACCACATGGACCAGATCCGGTCCCTGGGCCTTGAGTTTGACACCCCTGGTCTAGAGTGTGTGTAGAACCAGTTTGCTGTAGTGGCATATGATATAACAGCAGATAACTTCACTAAATTTCTCCAAAAAGAGAAAAGTTCTAATATTTTCTCTATGACAAGACTTAGAGAATCACCCTCTTAGTGAATGATAGATGAGAGCTGCTACTGAAAAGCTCTCAAAAAGTGCAGGACTGTTTTTGATCTTTCATTTGTATTTAACTGAAATGTAAAAGACCAATGAAACTACAGATTTATGGAAGGATAATTATGCAGTAAAAGGTAGACATTCACTTAAACACATTGTCTACCTCATCACAAAATGAAATGTGAAAATACTAAGCCATCCATGAGAAATTTTTTGAAACTTTTTTCCCGATTTTTTTTTTCCTTTTAAATTGAATGAGTACTGGGAACAAAAGCACAGAATTTAGCTGCTCGGTAGTGAAAAGAATAGTTAGTAGCTGAATAGGCAAGATGCAAAAGAAAGGAGAAAAAAAACATTCAATCACTCAAGGAATGTTTAGAGAGAAGAACAACTGAAGGAGGTTTTTTTATTCCTTGTCTCCCAAGCTAAAGTAGACAAACCCACCCCTGGCTCACCTCTCTTTTTACATGAACTAAATGAAATGTATTTTGCAGAAATGAGAAGCCAAGGATAGGTGGTACTGATAACCTCCAGGAAGAGTCCTGGATAATTCTCCTCACCATCTGAGGTTGTAAATGAATGCAAAATGGGTGGAGGTACTCCTGAAAAAGTGAGACCTTGTGATGATCTTCCTTCCAACTTTGGGGGTGGGGGAAGATTTGAATAAATGTTAAAATTGCAAAGTAGAAGGAGATACTAAAAAGGGGAAGAGATGAGGAAAGGAGTGGTTTTCTTAATTTCATTTTACAACACATTTTAAGACAGCATGCAGTAATGTAGAATTAAGAGATGGAACTCAGAGATCACATTTTCTTATTACAATCATTGGGGAAAAGAGAGTAGGATGGCTGTGCTATTTTTTCCCCTAGAAATAGTACTGTAAGTGATGAGTTGTGACTAATACTGTGTAGTCTGCTACTGATAGTAATGCTGCAAGGTTTGTGTGTTCCAAGTTCCTTCGCTTAAACAATGTCATATACCAAGACCGTGGAAGTGAGGTTTCTCTGTAGTAGTATCTTCCCTCTGAAACAAGATTTCCCTCAAGATCTGGATGGCCTCCACTATGCTGTTGTTTAGAAGAGCTATGAAGATCTGAATCTTCACTCCATCCCCAGGGCTTTAGTGAAGAAACGTGAGACTTCTGTTTCATTCCATATTGTTTGTCATCTTGTACTGGTTTAATTGTACAGCTTGTCCTCGACTTACGGATGTTTGTTCAGTGACCATTCAAAATTATGACAGAGTTGAATGAAGGGACTTAAAATTCCTGCCCTGGCCTTACAACTGACCATAGGGATGCTGCAATGGCTCCTATCTTTCCCCCTCCCATCCCAACAGGCTTTGGACCTGCTTACGACTCCACTGGGACCAAATCCTTCTCCCCTTCCCCATATGGATCAATCACTTATTTTTTCTATAGATCCACTGCATTGATCCATCAGAGATTGTGTTTAGGAAAGAGAACTGGCTGATCTGACCCCCAGCCTTCCTATACTCTACAGACTATGGCACCATTCCAGAAGTGAACACCATTTCAGTGTATCCATAATTCATTTGTCAGGCCTGGAAGCCATCTTTTTCATTGGATCTTCAGGCCTGCCACATTTACTATTGTGAAAAACTAGGAGGGTTGTATGAAGCTAGGGTGATATATAGTTATAATAACATTCCTTTCTCGGAAAGTCAAGGACATCTTGCCCTCCACCTGGAAGGCTGGAACTGGAAGGCATCTCCAGTTGGGATGGTGCTTTGATTGGACCATGTGATGGACTTGTGGGTGTTGGGCAGGGACTTGAACTTTCCTTTGGGTGGGG
>JANHZT010030727.1:0-10515 GCA_032468215.1 Stegonotus admiraltiensis | reverse complement strand
CAAGACTCTCCTTTATAATAACCGCCACCCCTCCACCCCTACCCTGGGCCCTAGGCTGATGGAATGTGTGGAAACCTAGTGGGCACATTTCTATGAGAGGGACCCCCCCTCTTGGCCCAACCAGGTCTCTGTAATACCCGTCAGGTCTGCTCCCCCCTCCTGAATTAGTTTGCAAATGAAGGGGGCTTTGTTGACCACGGACCTGATGTTGCACAGCATCACAGTTCTTCTAAAGTTGGTTCGCTGTCAAGCTCCTCCAAGACAGGCAGGCACTCAATGTTATTTAATGCTTCTGCAGTTACCACATTTTCTCTGGAATATAACTCAAAGTACTGCTGCACCCAGCATGCCATTTGCTGTGCTCGGTCCTGGATAACCTCACCTGTAGCAGACTTCAGAGGGACATATTTCTTTTGTGTTGGACCTAAGGCCTGCTTGATGCCATCATACATCCCCTTGATGTTGCCTGTATCAGCTGCTATCTGGATCTGAGAGCAAAGCTGCAGCCAATAATCATTAGAACCTCTCCTGGCAGTCTGTTGGACTTTGCTACAAGCAGCTCGCAAAACCTGTAGGTTGCACTCACTGGAATAGGCAATTATATGCAATTAGAGCTCTCCTTTTTTCCTCAAGGGTTGGCATCAACTCCTCCGAATGGGCTTCAAACCAATCTGCTGTCTTTCTGATCTCCTTACCAAATACTGACAAGATGGTGTTATAAACAGCATTCTTGAAATATTCCCATCGTTCAGATGCATTTAGTTCAGCTGGGCCTGGGAGAGTTTCCTTAAGTGCTTGTGCAAATTCCTCCACTTTGCCCTGATTGTGGGTCTTGTTGATATCAATTCGTGGTCTTCCTTCCTTCTTCGAGTGATACAATCTCTTTGTTTGCAGTTTTATTCTGCTGCACAGCAAGGAGTGGTCTGTATCGCAATCAGCACCCTGATAGCAGTGTGTGATTGTAATATTGGGGAGGTTGGAATACCTGGTAAGAATCAAGTCGAGCTGGTGCCAATGCTTCGATCTTGGATGTCTTCAAGAGACTCTGTTGAGGCTTTGTTTTAAAGTATGTATTGTTAATGCAAAAACCATAGTAGCAGCAAAACTCCAGCAGGTGTTGGCCATTTTCATTCATCTTCCCAATGCTGAACTGACCTAAACAAGTGGGCCAAGAACTATAATCAGCTCCAACTCTGGCATTAAAATTGCCATGGATAAACAGTGGTTCTTTCTCACAAATGTTCTTGCTAGTAGAAGCCAGATTGTCGTAGAATTTGTCTTTGGATTCTGCTGAAGATGATAATGTCAGTGCATATGCGCTAATAAGAGTAACCAGTCCTGCTGATGAGTGGAGTGCAAGGACAGAATTCTTTCACTTCCTGCAGCAGGTGGATTAATGGATCCTAGAAGGGTGTTTCTGACCTCGAAGCCAACCCCATATTCCCTAGACTGGTTTGGTGGTTTTCCCTGCCAGAAGAATGAGAAGTTTCTCTCCTTAACAGATCCCAAGTCTAATAGTCTTGTCTCTTGAAGGGCAATGATGTTCATCTGCAGTCTACTCAACTCCATGTCAATGGCAGTTGTCTTATGTATGTCATGTATCTCTTGTAAATCATCAGAAAGGACGGGGGTCATTGTCCGAACATTCCAGGTGCCCAACTTTAGGGCTAAAGTTTTCTTATGTTTGTTGCATGGTGCAAAGTTATCAATCTGCTTGTCGGCTTTGGCCCTAAACCCCATGCACCCTGTAAGGTTAACAGACCGTGGCAGGGCAGCACCTTACTGGCTGGGGGCTGCCCAGCTTAAGGCAGGTGGTAGATGCCCAATGAGGTACAATGACCTCTCCTACTGATGAAAGTGGCCCCTGGCATCACGCTCTACGCCAATCAAGCAAAGGCTTATAACTGGTAACTGCCACTTCCCGTGTTGTTTCAATGCTGTATGCAAAGCTAGAGTGTCCTCTCCAGAGCACGAGGCCTGGGTATATTAATATGGAGGATACACTGTTACCCAAGCAGCAGATCCCCCCTCTCCACGCTGCTGAAATAATCCAATGGAATGGCAAAGCTGATGCGATTAGTTCCAGTTGCATTCCAGGAGTTACCAGAACGTGACTGTACACAGTCACGAGCTGCTTCCGGGACTCTGGCTCAGATTTTGCCTCGAGGTTGACTCCTGAAGCCTTTTCCAGTAGTAGATATAGCCACAAGGCAGTGGAGGTTTGTAATCAGAGTTTCTCTTCTCCTAGAAGATGGTTCTGCTGTTTTATCTGCCATTGGGGCATAAAGCCCTCTTCCGCCTTCAAAACAGTTGATCATCTTCTGTAACCCTGGAAAGGGGTCCTTACAAGGTGCTACCAGCTGGGCCAGCTGGACCAAGGTTTTTTAGAGAGGTATTACTCCTCTAGCACTCCTCCTCACTCCAGGACTCCTGCTCCAGGTTTTGCCTCAGGGTTGACTCCTGAAGACTTTCCCATAGATGGGTATAGCCACAAGGCAGTGGAGATTTGAGATTGGAGTTTTCCGTTATTATGGGAATTTTAGCAGAAATCATTAAAGAGAAGATGATGGATGGTATAGATGAGATATATTGAGTCTATACAAGATATGCAATGCACAATAAATTACCATGAGAAGTGCAAATAAGGTTTACTAAGAAATCAATTAAACCACAAATATTGCAGATTGCCAAAGAAAAAACACTGAAGTACAAGGAGAAAGAAATTGTGGTTCTGAAGCAAATACCGAGAAGAGTGAGGGAGATGAGGAGAGAATATCAATTCTTGACTAAAATACTACTTCAAAAAGGTGTGAATTATAGATGGCTGATTAGTGTTAACATGGCAGCTACAAAGATATAGAATAGACACAATAGATAAAGCTAAAGCATTTAAGCAGAAATCCTTAAAGAGAAAGAAGTGGAATTGGAAAAGACAGAATCACCAATAGAACACCAAGAGGAGGATTTAGCAATGATTGAAAAAGCAGAAGGGGGAATTGTGGAATACAAAGAACAATGGGAATCGAGAACTACTAGAGCAATAAATCCTTCTTATAAAGTATGAATATGGAAGAGAAAAAATTGATTTCAATAAACATAAATGGACTTAATTCAATTGTTAAAAGAAGAAAAATATTTCACAAATTATAGAAATTAAAATTTGATATAATCTGCTTGCAAGAAGTACATATTAAAAAGCAACATGAACAGTTTCTGGTGCAGTCAGAAATGGGGAAAAATTTTACTTCATTGCCACAATGTAAGAAAAGAGGAGTTGTCTTATATATTAGAAATACAATACTAGCGGAGCAAATATATGCAGATGATGAGGGAAGAATCCTGATGGTGGAAATAATAATATGATAATAATATAAAAGATAATAATATGAAAATACTCTTAATAGCAGTATATGCTCCAATCAACAACCAAGGCGACTTCTATAGAAAGTTACATATGAAAATAATTGAATTGGACTATGATAATGTCTGCATGATGGGAGATTTTAATGGTATAGTGGATGAGAAATTGGATTACAAATCACATAAAGTAATAAAGCATAGCAGAAAGACACTTCCAAAATCTTTTTTTAAGATGACTGAGGAAATAAACTTAAAAGATGCATGGAGAGAAAGAAATGGAAAAAATAGACAATATACTTTTTATTCAGACAGACATTCATCTTGGTCTAGATTAGATATAATATGGACAACAATGGAATTGATTTCGAATATAGAAGAAATTGAAATAGAAGCAAATACTTGGGCAGATCATAACCGAGTGACAGTGAAATGGAAAGAACAAAGGAGAAGATCTAGATGGACTTTAAATAACACTGTATTAAAAGAAAAGGACTTTGTTCAGAAAATGGGAAAAGAATTGGCTTTCTTTTTCAAAGAGAATAGAAAAGAGGACACATCGATTCAAAATCTTTGGGATACAATGAAGGCCTATGCCAGAGATCTGATAATGGACTATACAAGAAAAAGAAATATTAAGAAAAGACAAGCTTATAAAATACTAGAAGATGATTACAAGAGATCTGAAAAGGAACTTCAGAAATTTCCACACAAAAAGGATATCAAAATAAAAATGGATACATTAAAACATAAAATGGGGTTAATGGAGAAAGAAGATTTAGCCCAAAAAATTAGAAGTACTAAACAGAATTACTTTGAGAATGCTAACAAACCAGGTAGATGGTTAGCATATAAATTGAAAAAAGAGAGAGAATCAAGAAAAATAACACAAATGGATGACCAAGTACAAAGTAGATTTGGGAATAAAGAGAAGAAAAAAATTATTCAGGACTATTATAGACAATTGTATGAGCAAGAAAGTATAGAGGAGGAAAATGTTATACAATATCTTCAAAAAGCGAACTTACCTCAGATCCCTAAAGACATTGAGGAGATGCTAGAGGGAAATATAACTATGATGGAACTAACTGAAGCAATTAAAAAACAAAAGAATGGGAAGGCACCAGGTCCAGATGGACTGCCAGCAGAATACTGATAAGACACTACAGAAATCCTTGAGTCTCCCATTGTTAGAAGTTATGAATGAAGTTATGACAAAGAAGGAAATACCCAAGTCATGGTCAGAAGCATATATTACACTGGTTCCAAAGGAGGACACTGACCTACAACAAATCAAAAACTATAGACCCATATCCCTGCTAAATTCAGATTATAAAATCTTTGCTTCAATATTGGCAGAAAGACTCAAAAGATACTTAAATAACTTTATACATTCTGATCAAAATGGGTTTTTGCCAAAGAGACAGATTAGAGACAATATGAGAATAATTCTGGACACCTTGGAATATTACAAGGCCCATCCTGAAAAGCAAATGGCATTGGTATTTCTAGATGCACAAAAAGCTTTTGATAATGTGAACTGGCAATTTATGTTGCTTCAAATGAAACAGATGGGCTTGGTAGAAAATTCACCCAAGCAATGGAAGCTATATACCACAAACAGACAGCAAAAGTAATGATAAATGGAGAATTGACAGATTCTATTGTGATAAGAAAAGGTACGAGACAAGGCTGTCCGCTGTCCCCTCTGTTGTTTGTATTAACATTAGAAGTGCTAAATAGAAGTATTAGAGAAGAGAAAGATATAAAAGGAATGAAAATTCAAAAGGAAGAATATAAATTGCAAGTGTTTGCAGATGACTTGGTTTTTATTCTTGAAGATCCATTAACATCAATAACTATATTGATAGATAAAATAGGAGAATTTGGACAAATAGCTGGTCTGAAAATTAATAAAGACAAAACGAAGATCTTGACAAAAATATGTTAATAAAACAAAAAGAACTGGTGGGAATATCAAAGTTGCAGGTCACAAATAAGGTTAAGTACTTGGGGATATATTTGACAGTAAGATGTAGCACACTTAAAGAGAATAATTATAATAAACTCAAACAACAGATTGGAATAGTTCTGATGAAATGGGAGAATTTACAATTATCATTGATAGGGAGGATATCAACTATTAAAATGAATATATTACCTAGAATTTTATATTTGTTCCAGACAATTCCAATTAGATTGGGAAAAGAGTATTTTGAAGAATTAAACAAAATAGTGTTAAAATATATACGGCAGGGTAAAAAAGCGAGGCTAAAGTTAAAATTGTTACAAGATACTAGAATAAAAGGAGGTTTTGGTGTACCTAATTGGGAACTTTATTATCAAGCGACAAGTTTGATGTGAATCAAAGAATGGATAACATTGAGAAACATTAGATTATTGACCTTAGAAGGACATGATTTGTTGTTGGGTGGCATGCTTTTTTATGGTATAAGGGAGCAAAAGCACAGGGGTATTTTAGAAGACACTACATACGAGAGGCTTTGTTATTAAATTGGGACAAGATTAAAAAACAACATTGTTTAAAAATTCCAGTCTGGGTGACAACGATTGAAGCATTTTCATATTCAATAACATTTAGAAGGGAACAAATTGTTAGATATAGTGAATTATTGAATGAAAAGGGTGAACTTAAATTGAAGCAAGAATTGGAAGAACAAGGTTTAAAAATGAATTGGTTTTCTTACTTGCAAATACATTTTAGATATGAGGAAGATAGTAAGACAGAAGTTTTTATAAAACTGTGACTAACTTAGACAAAATTTTAACGGGCTCTGATGACTATGTAATTAAAAAATTGTATGGTTATTTATTAGAGGTAAAATTGGAAGAAGAACAAGTTAAAGAAACAATGATTGCATGGGGGGAAATTTTGGTCATGGAATTGATTTAGAGAAATGGCAAAAACTGTGGTTGCAAAATTATAAAATGACAATGTCAACAACATATAAGAAAAATTTGTATAAGATGTTTTACAGGTGGCATCTACCCCCGACGAGAATAGCCAGAATGTTCAAGAATAAATCTGAAAAGTGCTGGAAATGTCATCAGATACCGGGCTCGTATTACCACATGTGGTGGACATGCGTAGAAGCAAAAAGATATTGGATTAAAATCCACACATGGTTGGAAAAAATGATAAAGAAACGCATAGACTTTAAACCAGATATATTTTTATTAGGGATTTTGCCAGAAACATACAATAAAGAACTGAGATATTTGATTGTGAATGTATTAACAGCAGCTAGAATAGTATTTGCAAAAAATGGGGAAAAGGAGGAAATACCTACAGAAGATGAAGTTATTAAGAAAATTATGGAATGTGCTGAAATGAGTAAATTGACATTTGAAATCAGAGAACAGGAAGACAAACACTATTATATGATATGGGTTTTATTTTATTAATGGCTAGATAATAAAGCATGGAAATGAAATATGAAATATGAAATAAATGTAATAAATGTACTTGTATAATATATGAAAAGGGTTTTTTTATGGGATGAAAATGCCATTGTTAAATAAAGGACAAATGAGAATAATAATATAAAGAGATATAACAGATTGATAAATATGAGAAACTAGATAACTTGTAAATTATGAATATGGGATTAAGCGCAAAAGATTTGTAACCAAATGACACACTTTTTGCAATTGTAATGAATGATGGTTGTTTTATGTTTTGTTTAAAATAATTTTTTTTCAAAAATAAAAGTTGTGACATGCCTTAGAGATTGTAAAATATATATTTTGCTTACTTTAATATAATTTAGATGTGCTTGATAAATAACTACATAAAAATCATAACTTTTAAACATTTTGTTTGTTTCATTTGTCACAGTCTTCTGCTGAATATCATCATTCATGTAAGTAATTATTTTCAAGTATATTTCTCTGATTTTAATGGGATTTATTCATTTGGTAATGCAGCCTCAGAAATATGTATATCATAATATAATTACATCCATGAATTGATATTGATTTGACGGTGTGAAGATTCATTTTCTGTGACCTAGGAATTTAGCCTTTAGAAACAGGAATCTTCCAGTTTGATGTCGTGGTGAGATCGGACATGAGGAGGGGGGCTCCGTGAACTTGCGCCAAATTCTCCTCTTTGAGGGCCTCCCCCCCAGGGGATAAGTCACCCTGTAGGGGTGATGAAGAAAGGAGGGACATCCTGTAGGTCACGGAAAGTGGTGGCTCTCCAGCTGGACCCAGGGATTCCCTCCCATCCAATGATGAAGAGGAGAGGCCGCCATTATGGAACCTTGCTGTCCCTCTTAAGCCACACAGAGGATCCCTGGATGGCAGTGCAGACTGCCCAGAGCCCTGGGCAGCAGAGGGCAAGCACCCAGCCCAACCCTCAAGCTCCCAGGGCATTGGGACAACCCAGCCCAGCCCAGCCCAGCCCAGCCCCACTTCCTCAAGCCCCCCCTCCCCCGGTTGCACTTACCTCCTTCTTGAAGCTGCTGCTGCTACTCTCCTTGGCTAGGTTGCTCATGGTGGGTGTGGGAAGGCAAAGTGTGTGTGTCAGAGGGAGGCCCATTCTCTCTCCTTGCAAGGAGACCCAGCTGTGTAACCAAAGCATCCTCAGCTATAGGATGGTAGACCACCAGGAGAGGAGGGGGGAAGGGGATAGTGAAAGAACAGTAGAGAGATGGCAAACACTGGATGAAAGGGAAGTGTTCAGAATGCAGTCAGCCTGCAAGGCAAGATGGTCCCCATGGACACTAGGCCCCATGCCCTCACTGCCTCCTGTGCACATGCCATGGGGGTGGGATGGGATCAGTCCCTCTGGCTTCAGGGCAGCCCTGAAGATCTAAGGCTGACCGCCTTCTGGCCCAGATGGCTGCCACCAGGTTCTAGATCAGTGCCCAGTTGGGCTGGGCTGGGCCAAGGCACCATGGGTCAGACCTTTGCTGTTTCCTGTACTGCCCTGCGGGCCAGATTTAACCACATCGTAGGCTGTATGTGGCCCTTGGGCCTTTAGTTTGAGACCCCTGTTTTAGGACATAATAGGATTAATCCACCACCATTAGAATAGCAAAAGACACAGAGCTCACTACATTGCACAACCCCCAGCAGCATTTCAGAAACTGTTATAAAAATCCTTGCACTCATCAAGCTAATTTGTCAGCTCACCCAGAACTGCATGCTCTGGTTCTGCTCATCAATAAATAGACCTTCTTTCCTAAGCAGCTAGCCTCCATTTTATTTCCAGTGCCTCTCTCCCAGTTTGGAACTGAACAAGTTGGATTTTTCTTCCAACAATTTGGCACCCTAGATGGAACTCCAAGCTAACTTGACCAACAGACCTCCATCCTTCTGCCAGCAAGGTAAGCCTCCACCTTGCTGGCAGCAGACGCCTTGTGTCTGTGGGTGCCCCCCCCCACCCGCCGACCTTGGCATTTGGAGCAAGGGTAGTAAAGGGAGTTTTCAGTCTTGAGCTCAACAGCCTGCTTGGAAAGAAGGTGAGTACCAGAGGTGGGTTGCTACCAGTTCACCTCAGATTGGGTAAAGCTATAGCAGCGGTGGTGGGAGGCTCCACCCATCCACCTGGGCGTCTCTGCCCATGTGTAATCACACACACATCCACAAGCAAATCACTAGCGATGGGATTTGAAACCCACTACTGGTGAGTACCACTAAATTTTAAAACTTTTTAAAAAATTTTATTAAATATACAATTTAAAAACATTAGACTTGGTGAGACTTGTCTGGTACATACTTTTTAGCACCTTTTCTTTTGTGTATATTACAATATAATATCATGCATATTCCATATATACTTTTTGTACATTCAATTACACTTCAGTTACATACATATTCCCTTTGTACCTATTAAAATCCAATTTATTCCTATCTAATATTTCTTAATTTAATTTTATTTATTTTTCTCCCCTTTCCTTCACTCTGTTTCTAATTCTCTATCCCTCCATTCCTCCTTTTCTCTAGCCATTTATAAAATGTATTCCAGGTTACATAGAATTCTGATTCATCTTTATCTTTGAGCTCCATTGTTAACCTGTCCATTTCTGCACAGGTCAATATTTTGTTAATTATTTCTACCTCTTGTGGGTTCTCTCTGCTAGGAAGAGATGGGAGTCAAGGTTTTGGCTCAGTGGTGGGTTCCACCCGGTTCAGCCCGGTTCCGCCGAGCCGGTAGCGGTGATGATATTTTTTACTTTTAAAAGTAAAAAAAAAAAGTTGGCCACACCCAACCAGTCACATTATCCCCTCCTCCCACCAAGCCATGCCCACCGAACCGGTAGTAACAAATTTTAGATTTCACCCCTGGTCATAAGTCACTTTTTTCAGTGCCGTTGTAACTTTGAACGGTCACCAAGCAAACTGTTGCAGGCCGAGGACTCCCTCTATTTTGTCCTTGCATCGGAGGCGAAGGAATTTGGAAAGGACTCAAATTATTTTTTTTGATTTTCTGGCTTCTCCAGTTCTGGGAGCTCTCTTTTTTCATCTTTCAACTCCTGGGCTGTTCCCATGATAAATTCTTTGCCAACTCTTCCAGCAAGATAAGATTTGTGAGTTTATTGTGCTTTAATTTCCATTTTGCAAATGACGAGAGTCATCGAGGTACAGATCTCTTGAAATGCAAAGCACGGGGCAGAAATTACTCACGGATGTGGGTGCCAGGAAAATCTGTGTACCAAGCCGAGATTGGCACAGTTTAAGGAGAAAAGCCAAATGCTTGAGAATTGGATGGGTTTCTGCAGACCAAAGGGGAGAGGTTGTCTCGACTTATGACCAACAACGGTGCCCCAAGATGAGACCTTTGTTAAAGGAATATTGCTCCATTGTATGACCTTCCCTGACATACTTGTTAAATTCGTCACACCGTTGTTATGTGAATCCGGCTTCTCTTCTGACTTGTCAGAAGGTCACAAAAGGAGATTACGTGACCTTGGGATATTGTGACCATCATAAATCAAGGTGTAAATCAACACCATCAAGGTGTTGGTTATCACCTTTAAAGCCCTACATGGCTCAGGGCCGGGTTCTCTTTGAGACCGCCTTCTACCGCATAGCTCCCAGCGACCGGTAAGATTTTATTTATTTATTTATTTATTTGTTTATATTTATATACCGCCCTTCTCCCCAAGGGGACTCAGGGCGGTGAACAGG
>JANHZT010030717.1:0-10516 GCA_032468215.1 Stegonotus admiraltiensis | reverse complement strand
TGTCTGTTTGACAGGAAGGCAGCTATCCATTTATGTAGAAGTCCAGAAATGCCATAGGATTTTAGTTTTAGAAGTAAATTGTCGTGTACCACTGAATCAAATCAAATACGGGCAGAGTCTGTGTGTTGTGTGAACTCAGCCTCTGTTTCCACATCTGCCTACATGTCAGAGGCAAAGAGGGGAAAGAACAGGCCGAGCTACCACACAGGCAAGGTCATGGAGTGGGAAAGCCAGGGGCAACAGCTGCCAGTCCTGAGACCTTCTTGGAGCAGCTGATCTGTGCCTCTCCAGCCCCATCTCCTCGTCCCTGGGAGAAAAAGGGTCTCTCTTGGGAGGAAGGCAGAGCAAACCGGGAGATGGTACAGAGCCAAGGCATCCTCTTCTGCCCTTCACAGGAGACAGAAACCCCAAGGCCTGATGGGGACTGGCCACCTCAGCCCTGGGACTCACCTGCTGAGCTCTTTTTCTGTTTGGGGACAGCAGAGAACCGGAGGAGGAGGCCTTCACTGGCTGGCTGGGTGAGGGTGCTGGGGGGGAGTCACAACCCAAGCAAGACTCTCCTTCTCCTGGAGGCGCCATTCTGCTCTAGTGGGGACAGCCAATGTTAGGCCCAAAGTGCTTGGCTTCAAGCTGATGCTTCCCCTGCTTTAGTCCTCTGCTGTTGAGGCAGGATGTGTCAGGAGGGCCTTTTGCCGCTTCTTCAGTCTTCAAGGAATGAAACAGCCAGCAAAACCCACGAGGAAGCGGAAAGACCTTGCCACCTTGGCCAAGTGGCTGCTTCCAATGGATGTCTGGCTGGTGGGTGTCTCCCATTAAACCTTTGTCCCCCCCAGCCTTACATCCTTTAATCTGGTTGGGGGAGAGGGCAAAACCCACTGTTGAGAGCCCTCGTGTTTCTTCCCCCTTGCTCCTTGTTTGGATTCTTACCTCGCTGCTCTCAGCTGAAGAGCCAGGCTGTCCTTCCTCCACAAATGAGGCCGCCTTCCTCCTTGGAGTAAGTTCCACCCTTCACCCCTTGTGTCCCACTTATCTCTTCATCTCACCGGAGTTTGGGATCATGTAACCTTATTGGATTTCCTGCACTGAAACATCTGGTCCTGGTTTGTTCCCCATACTCTGGCGCCCACAAGGTGGCCTTGGCATGCAACCCATTTCCTGTACTCAGGTGCCCATTAGTGGCTGCCTTCTCATTCTGTGACTGGGATTGGTGTCACCCTATTTTCTGGACCGTCTCCTAGATCAGGCTGACCTGGTCCCCTCCCAGAGGTCCCCCCAGCCTCAGGACACTCAGCCCATCTCTTATCTCACAATGTCCCAGCATCCCAGTGATTTCCACTGGCCACTTGGCTTCCCTCCTCTTCCTTTGGCCCATGGCTCTCAGAAGCCAGGCGGGAAGGGCCCCCCATCTTTGCTCCTGCCCTTTTGGGCTTATGGCTGGAGAAGGGCTGCTTTCTCATATGGTGTCTTCTTCTCCTGTTGCTGGCACAACACAACAGCCCCGGTGCCCTCGGCCTGTGCCAGAAGGGCAGCCAGACAGTGGCTGCCACTCCAGGGGACTTTCTTGTTGGCTTCAGCTGGTCGGCCTGCATCATCCACAGGACGTCTCCAGGGCTCCAACCAAGAGAGCCACCCCAGTTCATGACATCCCAGACAAGGGAGGAAACATCCACCCCCAGAACACCGTCCCTGGGACAGGGAGCACCTCTGCCTCTGCTTCTTGAGGAGGCTCTATCTGTCTGTGTGGCATCCCCCAGGTGACGGGAAAGACAAAACCTCTGAGAAGGCCAGGAAAGCCGAGGAGGAGGAGGAGGAGGAGGAGGAGGGAGGGGGAGGGGGAGGGGGAGAAGGAGGAGGAGGAGGAGGCAGGTCTTGCTAGAAGAGCAAGCATCTTCTTGTCCAGTCGGAGGTCTCTTTCCGTTCCCTCCCCTGCTGGAAGCCCAGAGAAAGTAGGTGGATGAAAGGTCTAAGCAGGACTTAGGAGCTCAGGTGCTGATGGCCATGACAGGCAATGGCTGGGAGGAAAATGGCTGTGTGGAGTTGGCAAGTGACAACTGGGACTGGGGCTCTGCATCCATCCCCTCCAAGGGAAAGAGGTGCTGGAAAGAGGGGTTTGTCCATGTTAAAGTGCATCTGGGGATCGATCGGAGTACAGAAACAGCAGGCGAGAGGTAGCAGTTCTGACTCAGGGGGAGAGACAGCTTACCGCCTGCTCAGGAACCATCATTAAGCCATGTTCAAGGATAATTTTTGTGTCTGCAAATACATCCCCTCAATTGTGAGGCTGCCCAGCACATTTATCAAAACTCTGACAAACACATGTAGAGATTTGTTAACATGTTAACTTTCACAAACTGCAAAGTTGTTTTCAAGTTACTAAGAAGATGCTCACTGTGGATAAAAAGTATTTGTAAGCCAGGTCCACTTTCTCTGAGGAGGCTGCCAGATGGATCCAGATTCAGAATCACAGAATTACAGAGTTGGAAGGGACCTTGGAGGTCATCTAGTCCAATCCCCTGCTCAGGCAGGAGACCCTATGCCGTTTCAGACAAGTGGCTGTCCAATCTCTTCTTGAAAACTTCCAGTGATGAAGCACCTGCAATATCTGGAGGCAAGTCGTTCCACTGGTTAATTGTCAAGACTGAAACTTCTTTTGAATTCAGAGGTCTTTTGCAAGACTTTCCTTGGGGGGGCGGGGGGGGCGGGATGATATCACACTGTGGCAGAAAGGGTCTGTCTCTTGGGTCCTTTTATCATGCTTCTTCTGCCAGACCTGGTAGGAAGGGGAGAGGTCATCAGAGAGAGGCAGCGGCCCAGGGAAGGGGGTCCTATGCCACACAGGGCTTTGAGGGTCCTTATCAGCACCTTGAATGGAAGCCAGGAGGACATGGGCAACCAATGCAACTCACTGAGCAGAGACATAATGTGGCCAATGAGGAGCATCCATGATATGCCATGCAGCTGCAGTCTCTTATCAGTTGACACTTCTGGATGCTCTTCAAGGGCAGCCCCAGGTAGAGTCTATTCCAGCAGTCTATACAGTATGTGACCAAAATGTGAGTGACCATGAGGAGATCATGGACTTCTGGTCCATGAGAGCTTTCCTGGTTCAGTGGCTGGTACATAACATGGCTATCAAATGTTCCTCAAACAGGAGATATGAGTCCAGGAGAAGCCCCCTATTCCATACAGGTTCTGCTTGGGGTGGTGCAACCCTATTGAGAAAAAGAGATGGCAAGTACCCAGATCTAGGGGCCCTCAAAGCCCAAAGCCCCTCAACCTGAACCTGAAGCTTGTTGCTCCCCATTCAGATACCCGCAGCCCCTAACGGCAGAGAGAGACAGTCACAGCCCAGGAGGAGAACCTGGGGGTCATCAGCATTCTGTTGAAAACCTTCACCCCATGTCATTGGATGTCCTCGTCCCTCGGCTTCATGTTGGACGCTAACCAGGAGGGGAGACAGGATGGAAATTGTCCACTGCCGTCGGATCTAGGGACGGCTTCCTATGGAGGAGGCAGACTGCTGCCCCTTAGAATTACACATGTTGTTTGTGTGTGTTCTGTCTCTCGTATGACATTCTTGAGAATGACATTTTCTTGACTGTGCCAATTTGCATCTGTTAGTAACTCATTAGTTGCAGCATTTACACCTTGAGAAAAAGGCAGCGTAGGTACTGCTAAATGTCTGAAGCCCCCTTAGCAGCATTGAAGGAACGCGGTTCTTATGTCACCAAGTGAGCTGAATAAATGCCGGTTGGAAGGCTGCCTTTCACAGCCTGTCTTGGTCACCGTTGTCACACCTGTTGTTGCCCTTTTCCTACCTGACCCGATAGATCCTCGGCTCTCGGGCCTCCCCTCCAGCCCAAGAGGGTCCGTTCAATGCTGGCACCTGCTAGCTCTGGGATTGGCACCGAGCCCGTGCAGGCCCTCCGGCGGTTGGGCGTCTCTCGGTGTACTGTTTGTCCACCAAACCAAACGTGTATCTGCAAGAGTCTTTCGTCAAGGCTTCGGCGGATTTTCTTGGCTCCGTTTCAGCGTCTTTGCATCACACAGATAGATACCAAAAGTGTCGTTGTTTGTTTATTATGGCCACCCACACCAGATTTGCGTATGTCACATCGATTGTTGTACCAAATATCTGCCACGGACAACGACAGTTTTATTTACTTAAAATCTTGAATCTTTTATTTTACATTCACATGTAAACTTCTTCCCTCCCGTCCCCTCAGCTCAAAGCCAGGCACGATTAAATATTTCAACGTTTAACTACGAGGACGGTGTTAGTTTCAGGCAGTTTCCTTCGGGCTCTCACAGGAAGCGTCTTCAGCGTGGCGATTTGCGTGGCTGGGCGCGTGGGGCTCCGGGGCTCTGCTTCGGTCGGAGCCCCCTTGGATTATTCGGAGCAGCACCAGGAAGCGGGTTCAGAGCGGGCTGGGCTTGTCGTGAGAAGCCAGCGGCGGCTTCCGTTTGCAGGGCTGCGGCTGAGGATGCAGAGGGGGGAGGAAGGAGGCAGACCAGCTCTTGCCGCGAAGGAGAGGTATCAGCGTCACGGTCTCCAGGGTGGGGGACTGCAAAGCAACGCGTGTGCGTGTGTGTGTGTTTGTATGTAAAGGCCGGAAGCTCAGCTGTCAGTTTCCTAGAACTGAAAGCACTTTGGACTGTAGCAGGTTAGGCAACAAGCAAACACATAAATAATGTCTCAGGAAGACCCGGCATCTGGTATTTGAAAAGCAACGTCGGATGGTCAGATTTGGTGAACCATGAAAGGGCACCAACTGAAAACTCAGGGTTTCCATTTGTTAATCCTCCGATTCTTTTTTATGCAGCCAGACCCAATGACTCTACTTAGGTTGACTTTAGGATTTCCAAAAGAGAGACTTCTGGAGAGGATTATTAATAAGATCAGCACCAAACATTGGACTATGTCTACATTAGGATGACTCAGTGTGGGTAGCTTTTGAAACATCAAGCCGGATATTAGGAAAAATGGGGAGGAGAAAGCCAGAAAGTGGAGTCCTGAGCTGGGAGTTGCAGCCACCTGGCCTGTGTACTTGTCAGGTTTTGTAGATTTAATAGCTTTAAGCTGATGGAAGGTTGTAAGCGAAGGCAACTGAAAGCTGATGCAATAGGAATGAGGCAGCAGGGTTACTGCCACTTTAAGAAGCTGGGTAAAAAGCTGTCTAGGGCATCTCCCTTCTCATGTTCTCTCTTGTAATGTATTTCATTGCTCTCCGTGTGTTAGTAGCTGTATGATAAGGTATTTACCACGTATAAGTCTGTATATGTTTAGCTGTATATAAACCACTGTTATTTATCTAAAGGCTCTGTTTGCTGTGTGCTGTGTTTTGCTCCTGGGTTTATCTCACGCTAGTTATGCCGCCTAAAATCTGACAGTGCTGTATGGTGGCTCCATGATTATAGAAAGGCCTTCAGTTACGCAAACCGTGCCAAGCTATGGAGGGAAAGTGCTCAGAGAAACAGAATCCCAGAACATCTCATGGCCCACATGCAAAACCTACACACGGGCCAGGAAGTCACTCTATGGGCGGAAGGTGGCAAAGGAGCAAAACAAGGCAGTTCAGGCTCTCCTTTCCACATTCAATCTGTGTGCTGAATTTAGGGGGATGGGAGGTTCAGCCACTCATTCAAGCCTTGGCCACCTCATGGTTTGAACACTGCAATGTGCTTCACAGGGAGTTGTCCTGGGTCTTCCTGGGAGCTTCGAGTGGTCCCGAATGCCACAGAGAGGACAATAATTGTAAAGCAGGGGTCCCCAAGGCCTGGTCCATAGCCATCCGCTGGGCCGCAGTCTGTTCGGAACTGGGGCGTGGAAGTGGTGGGCAAGCGCCTGCACACGTGCACAGCTGTACTCGTGAAAATGGCACACGCAGCACGTGTGAGATCATCCCCTCTCCCGTCTCTGCTGGGCCAGAAGGGGAATGCTGGGCGTTGGGGAACGCCGTTGCAAAGGATGTGCAAACTCTCCCGGTGAAAGTTAAGGAACACAGTGAAAAAACGGGACTGTGATTAAATATACAGACTGGCAATGGGAACAGTAGCCAGCCTGAAGAGGTGGAGAACTTCCGCATTTTAGCACTGGCCTTCAACAAAAAAGGAAGCAGTAAACAGTATTGTGCAAAAGATTTAGGCAGTTGTGCAAAAATGCTGTAAATTAAGAATACTTTCAGAAATAGAAGTGATAATGGTTTATTTTTATCAATTGGCAAAATGGAAAGTAAATGAATAGAAGAGAACTCCAAATCAAATCAATATTTGGTGTGCCCACCCTTTGCCTTCAAAACAGCCTCAATTCTTCGAGCTACACTTGCACACCATTTCTGAAGGAACACGGTGAGGTTTCTTCGAGGTGGTTCCAAACATCTCGGAGAACTAACCACAGATCCTCTGTGGATCTGTGCCAGATCCTCCTGTCGTCAATTGATAAAAATAAACGATTACCACTTCTACTATTTCTGAAATTTATGGCCTTTTTGCTCAACTGCCTGGCACTTTTGGACAGTACTGTAAATCATCCAGGTCTGGTTGATCCCGAGAGACACAAAAGCCAGTTGGGTGACTTTGGGCCAATCACTCTCTCAACCCAACCTACCACACACGACGGTTATGGTGGGAAAAATAGGAGGAGGAATACAGAATAAGAGAGTTGAGAAGGACCTTGTAGGAAGGAGTATTAGTTTTATTCACTGCCATGAGTTATTTATACAAATAGAAAAAGCAGGATTTAAAAAAAACTTTCAAAAAGACGGATGGGCTCAGTTACAGCAGTGACGGGACCAGATTGGCGACAGATGGTCCTCCTGAGGAAAATCCATCTATGTGGCCCCCGAGAGTTGATCTCGACTTGATGGCAGGTAATCGTGGCCATCAACCTTTTTCCTGAGATGGACAAAGAGTCCAGTTCTTGGTGGGGCAGCAGAAAACAGAGACAGGAAAGAGTCCAGTCTGTACTTCGACAAAGGCAGAGAGTTTTTAGGGACAGCCTATCCAATAGAAAGTAAATGAAGCTCAATTATCTATTGGTCACTGGGATATGGATCTTCCAACAGTCAGGTTTCTCAGGCTCTAGAAAGCCTTCCTTCGCTGGGGGGTTGAGGGCTCCGTACAGTGTAGACACAGTGTAGAAAAACAGTCCCCTAATCAAAGAACTACCAAGGAGAAACCCACAACCCCACCAACACTGGCAGGGAAAGCCACAGTACAGAAGTAGGGAGCAAACCCCGCAGTCCTCACACTGATGGGAAATAATGCCTGCAAGAAAACAACCTGGCTCAGAGAGCACCAAGGACACCACAGTCCAACCACTGGCTACGTAGATTCTCTCCTATGGGAACCACACAATGCTTCAGAAACCACAACAGTGGAAGGAATCCGCCTGTAGACAAAGCTCCCCCAAGGATCCATAGTCCTTCTGCACAAAGGCCTATGACAACATGGCCTGCTCACCAGGGTCAGATGCAAACCTCCCATGAACCGCACAGCTGGATGGAGAATAGCTCAACATGATCCACAGCTAAAGATCGTGGATGCTCAGACTAAACAAATCTCCCACACACCACAGATAACCCCAGGGAGCAACTGGGACAAAGGACGGCCTCAGAACACACAAAAAGATAAGCCCATAAAGAGAAAAACCAAACTCCAAACCAAATTGCTCAAGCTAAACCCAAACCAAGAAGCACCTGAACCCACAAGGGTGGTCTACGTGTTCAGACAGCCAACCGTCTGCCGCAGAATACTGAAAGGCTCCACAGACGGACAATGCTAATTGACTGGAATTCCTTGCAGCCTTAGAAGCAGCATTGAAAATGGCCAGGTTGGCACAGAAAACCTAAGGCAGCGAAGCAGTGGGCAGGGCAGTCCTCAAAAGCCTCAACCGCCCTCCCAGCAAACCAAGGCCGAACAAGGGTCAACGGGAAGAGAACGCCAGAGAATTACGAAAAGCCAGAGAATTAATGGAGGACAAAGAGACTTTCATCCCAGTAAATACCAGCCCAATATGGAAGCTGAACAAGCTGATCGAGAGAGCCCTCAGCAGACTAACTGAGAAAGGTCAAACCATAGAAGAACAGCAAGAGAGGAAACGCCGTGGACTCGTCTTCCCATGCTTCTCTGGATGCCCCAAAACAGAAACCTAACATAGGTTTTCATCCAACGGTGTGGGGAGACTCAATCAAAGGGTAAAGAGGGAAAGAGAGGAAAGAGATTAGGAGAAAGCTTGGGGAGAACTACTCAAATAATATATCTAAAAGTGAGAAAAAGGATTCAGAATACAAGATATAATGAATATATAAAGAAGGAAAAGAAGTTAAGAGAATAGGATAAAAGGAGGAAATTATCAAGAAGTGGAATTTTGGAGAGACCAAGAGAAAATGGTTAAAGAAGGGAAGATTAGTGGAAAGGAGGAAGGGAAATAAGGTACATACTAGTAGATTTAAGGGAACTGTATTAATATTATTAATTGTGGATGGTCAACTAAGTTAAAGGGTTTTAATGTAAGATTTGAATATGATGATGTATATTGCTTATAGTAAAACAGACTAGCAGATGAAATGTGAAATGGCAATTTGGTTCAATTTTGAAGATAATTTAAATTAAGAGACAAAGTTGAAACATTAAAAAGTGGGATGGGGATTTTGAGAAATATATTCTGTAATGGATAAATAATTAATTGATGTTATTGTAAGAGATTAGAAATTAAGAGCAGATAGTGATACTGTTTATGTATTATGTACTAAGAAGAAATTAAGATAAGATAAAGAAGTATGGAAAAAGAATATTATGGCTGAAATTGGAAACGTAAAATGGACTTGGGGAAAAAACAATATGGCAGAAGCTGAAATAACAAGACATGGTGAAAAATGATTAATTTCTGATAAAGAATTATATAAAAGAGATGAATATGGAAAAAATGGGAAGATTGGAACAGATTATAAAGATTAATATATATAAGATGTATAAGATGTGACCCAGTCAACACTCTTTTCATAAAATATGTATGATGAAAGAAAAATTCTAATAAAAGTTGTTTACAAAAAAAACCCACCAATGCATCCAGAAAAGACCTAATAAGAGAAGAAGTTGAGAGGCTGGTTCCTTCGATGTCACAGCCCTCTTTACCTCCCTAGAACCACAGTGCTACACAACACACCTGACCTAATTAAATATTCCGGAGATCAAAACACCCGGAATCATGGACCTGACCAGCCTCTGCCTCACTACCCGCTTTCAGATTGATGCACATATATGCCAACAAATCAGAGGGACACCCACTCTCAGCATCTAGAAACCGCAGCTCTCCCATACACACAAACAAAAATACGCAGATATGTAGTTATGTAGGTCGTTATGCAGATGGCACCTTTGTCCTAATGAAAAAGAAGAACCGGAGGAGACACATGGAGCAATCAGGAGCATCTTCAAAGGAAGAATATTCACAAGGAAGAAGGAAACAACAACACACAACCCTTCCTGGATAGCCTCATCAGCAGAGGGAACAATTTAGAAAGGCAGGCCTACTGAAAAGCCACCCACGCTAACCAAGCGCTCCACCACCAAAGCAATAACTCAACCACCCACAAAAGGAACTGTGTAAGGACATTATTCAGATGAACACAAACACATTGCAGCAGCAACCCACAACACCAGAAAAGGGAAGTAAGACTGCCTGTACAACACGTTGCAAGAAAATAGAATCCCACACAACTTTATCAGAAGGCGCCCCAACACTCAATCTGCCACAGCACAACCATCACAAGCTACGAAAAGGAAAACACAAACAACATCTCGGACTAGCAGTGCATCCACAAAGACCAAGTCAGAAGACACAACAGAAACTCCTTCATCTCACAATGCATGGAGAGGCTCAGCGAGCATCCTTGACCAAGCCCAGGCCAGGTAGGGAATTCCTGGATGTTTGGCATTCCCATAAACCAGCCCTTAAAGGGCCACCCAGAGACAGATTTACATGCCTTTCAGAGGAGGAAATAAAAAGACTCAGAAAGATACAAGCCCAGAAGACAGAAGCCCTCAACACCAGACCAACGTCAGCCCCATCAAGGACCTGCCAAAGAGAAGCCCCCCCTCACCGCCCCCGCTGTCGGGCCAAGCCGCTGCAGATAATAAGCAGGGCGCAAAGCCCCCCCCTGCCCCCCCAGCAGCCAGGTTAGCTAGTCTGCTAATGAAACCTCTGCAAGGGACCCCGCAGCGGGGAGACTCCGACTCCGGGCCCCTTGCGAGGCGCCCCGCCGAACGAGACAGCCGGGCAGAGGGAAGGCCGCCATGGGCCGCGGAGATCGGGGGGTCCTCCTTGACGGCAGGCTTACGGGGGGGGGTCCCTGCCGCGGAGGAAGGATGCTTCTGGCCGCCTGCCTGCCTGCCTCCCCCGCGTGATCCGAGCCAGCCGGGGCTCTTGGCCGGGCGGGGACGGCTCGGACTGCTCTTCCCCCTCGGGCCCTTCTCGTCGCTCGGGCGGGCCGCCCGCAGGAGCTGCGCCGCGGGC
>JANHZT010030668.1:0-10520 GCA_032468215.1 Stegonotus admiraltiensis | reverse complement strand
CCCCCCCCCCCCCCCCCCCCCCCCCCCCCCCCCCCCCCCCCCCCCCCCCCCCCCCCCCCCCCCCCCCCCCCCGCACTGTCCAGCACTTAAAACCATTTTCAGGCTGTCTCAGCTGCACTTGGACAATGCAATATAGGTGGTTGCATTTCTGTTTGGATGGGAATCGCCAGGGAATACTAGGACTTTGGGCTGAGTTAGGAAGACAAAAAACATCTGAAAGGAAACATTGGTCAACCACTGACGTGTGTGGTCACAAAAACTAATGGAACCATGCATCCATCTGCTCACCAGAGGGCCTGGGTTATATGTATACCCATCTGATTCTTTTATGAGTGGAATTTGATCAAGCACCAGAAGACATTAATTAAATTGCCATCCTTCTAATAGATAAAACTCCAAAAGCAAATGCAGTTTGAAATTTAATTAGTAGGCTTGATAGATGTTCCAACCAATTAATGCATTAAAGATTAATGCACTTGTCTCTAATTTCCATGCTCTTTGCAAAGTTTTACCACCTGACTTGCTCAAGGTCATATGGGACAGCCAATAGACTATAATTCCACTCTAGATAAACATTTTAGAAGTGTTGGCAGAAATGATTTTTTTAAAAAAGAAGCACCTAAGACAAGTCATTATGCCTTGAAAGAGCCACGTACAGCATATGTCTAGGAACAATATCCCCAGACCAAAATCTCTATTAGGAATACCCTCCTGATATCCCTAAAGCCTTTTGCTTTTCACTTTGTGCACATCTGCAGATTGGCCTCTTCTGCTTCTGTTTTAGCAAAACGGTATACCATTCCATATCTTCAAAAAAAAATTGTTTTTCCAAATACAGTAGTGCCAAAGATAACAAGTGTAAAATCCAAACTCTACATTAACTTCAGAACTGCCCTAAGCCTAAGGCATTCCAACAGCAGTCTATGTATTTGAGCTAATTTTTTCTTGCTACTGTAGTTTTTTCTAATGGCTCAAAACAAGACTAATCATCCCACATGGACAATGTGAGAAAGCAATATGGGCTTACTTTACCAATCAAAGACATTTTGCTTCTTGAGGGAATGTCTGAATCTATCTTTCCATCCAGGTAGATCATGAAATAGATTACTGGAAAGAATTTGCAAGGGTGATGCTAAACATAGTTTGAAAAATCCAGCTTTTGGGAGGACAGATGGGGAAAATAATAGAAAGGAAAGCTGAGCTAAGTGAAGTAAATATACCTTTGAAGATGTGACCATAATTCAGCAATCATTCTTAAAACCTCTTCATTAGGAGCTAGGTTTTCACAGGGAAAAAAAGTTTGTGGAACAATGTCTGGTTTTCTGCCATTGAACTTTTGTGCAATCCTATGGGGGAAAATTATGCATCTATGCTATTATCATTTCTTTTTAAGCGTGTTTCTATTATAACTTTTGGTGGCAGTGTGGATGTTTTTAAACAAATAGAATTGAGAGAATACTTAAAATGCCTGCAAAGCCATGCTCTTCATAGCATGTTTTAAAAACTGGGCAATTTTACACGTTTTGTATTTCTTCAGAAGTACAGGCAAGCTGCAGGATGTGCTACTGTAGCTAGTGATGGCAAACCTGTGACATGTCAAAGGAGACACACAACAACTTTATAGAAGAGTTGGCAAAGCTAGGGAGGATGGTAATATGTACACCAGGCAATGAAATATGCAACATTGTTCTATAAATGATCTTAAGTATTGTATGCTTAAAGTTGTGTCTGCAATAGGTGGCACACTCAATACGTGTGTGTGTGTGTGTGTGTGTGTGTGTGTGTGTTTTGGGTCAGATTTGTGAAATTGTTTCTGGAAGCTATTTGGATATCCAGTTGTGCCACTTCATTGCGTTATCCATCGGGGTGGGGGGTGGGGGTTGTTTGCCAAGGCAGGATTTGCAGAATGACAAAGATGAAATGACAATTGTAACAAAACCAGTGAATTTATAATAGCTGCTCAACCCCCTCACAAGATAGAATTTTTTTGCATTATTGCAGGAAGTTGAAGCAATTTACAGCAGACTGCTGCTGTACAACAATGTGAGGTGATTGAGCTAAGGAAAAGTTCTCAAATGTTTTATGGAGTGTTATGAAGAAATTAAATTATATTTTGAGAATAAAAATTTGGAATAGTTTTCTCAGCTCAGTGATTGTACATGGATCACCATGCTGATATTTTCTAGAAAAATATAGGTAGAATCTGGAAAAACTGTATAGTCTATGAAAATCTGCTATTTTTCTCTGACTCCAAATTCAATAGACACATTAAAAGAATAAATAAATAAATAAAATCCCAAGTAAATCCAGATTTAGCTCCTATTGTATCAGCCCAATTTAAACTTTACCAAAATATAATCTATTCTTCATAGTGTGGTGATGGGAGGGTTATTCTAGGCTCTCTCTATGGACTGAGTTGAATCTTTTGAGGTTCCACCTTCTTGGTGACGTTCCTCAGTTTTTTCAACTCAGTCTCAGCTTATGGACGCATTTTCTTCCACTCCATAGCTTCGGAGCTGAGCTTGGAATAATGCCCTGGATTTTTACTTTTTTGTTTTGCTTTCTTTCCCTTGGTATTTCTTTGCTTTCTGTTTCGCTTTGTTTGCCTTGCAGCTGGGGAGGGCTCTCCGTGGCAACAGATTTGAGCCGGGAGGATGGCCTGCATGGCACTCTCCACCCTCCCCATTCCCCACAACCCTCGTCGCTGAGTTTGGGAGTGTATCTGATAGGGCTGTGGCAAGTTTCTGGGCTGCCTGGATTGCCGGATTGCAGCCGCAGGAGCTGTGCCAGCCTTTTACAGCCTTGGTGCGGCTTTTCCCTGCTCTGCCTTTGATCGCCGCCTGTCAGCTGTACAGTGGGTTTGGCCTCTTGCTGCAGGCAGCTTCCAGAGCTTCTATGGCCGTGCCAGCCTTCTATACCCTGTGCGGGGGCTGCTTTCGTTGGTGGATGGATGGAGCGCTGTTGCGCAGAGCTTGAGGGAGAGCTGTCAGACCACACTAGCCTTGCATCCTTGGCGTGATCCCATCGGGAGGCCATTTTGAACAGTGGCCTGTTTCTTTGGCGGCTATCAGTCTGTGCGGCTTCACTCCCCTGGCATTTCTGGATTGCTACATGGCTGGTTTGGACCTCTCCACGGCTGCGGATTGGAGCCCAGGACATTGGCCAGCCATGCCTGTGGGTTTGCTTTGCAGCTTAATATGGCAGGGCCTGTGGGCCTGCTCCTGAGGGCAGATTGCCTTACCACCAATTGGAATCGGCCATTTTGTCATCTGCCTTTGATCACTGGACTCAGGCAAGTATTCTATTTATGCCCTATTTTTTCTTTCCATGGGAGTGGGGCCCGACTTGCCTTAGTGACTAACTCAAGTAGCAAACACTGAACCTTTTACTCCCGGTGAAAGGTTTTCAGGACTGTTTCTCTGGATTGGCATTCCTTAGGCTTCAAGGCCTTCCAATTGGCTGGATATGGAGGGCATGGGCCGGCAGGGGTCCTTTTCAGCCAAGGGCGCTTGGTCCCCACCACCTGACAGGGTTGGCAAGGCACCACCCAAGCCCAGGACAGCCAGTTTGGCTGCAGCTGCCAAGATAAGGGCCAAGGCCAGGGCATACAGAGGTTCCTCCAAGGCAGAGGAAAAGACTGCGCAAGTGAGGCAGAAGGTCCTGGATAAGGAGTTTGCCAAGGCCTCAGCAGGGGCCTCTAAACAAGGCTTGTCTACTTCCAGCATTGCAGAAGGACAGCTGTTACCATGCCTGCAGATTTGTCTGTTCAGCAGGGGTTTCAGTTACCATCCACGTCGGCTGCTGCCCAACCCTGGTCTCCTGTGGCCCTGGGGGACACACAGGCAAGGCCTGGATCTTCCGCCCAGACGCTTAGGGCCCCCGAAGCTACGTTCACCCTGACGGCGGCAGGGCTCTGCCAAGGGGAGGGGGAACAAGCTCCAATTCGTGATGGACTGGACAGGCCATAGGGCAGGGCATTGCCGAAGGGATGCGTCAACAGCCGCAGTTGTCTGAGCCTGCCTTCGTACTGGCCCCTAGAGGGGACCATTGGGGGCATCTAGCGGAGTGTGAACACTACCAGGACTCTGCCTCCCCTGCCCATTCTGAACTGAGCTGCTATTCCCAGTTGGAGGGGTTCCAGAGTGAGGGGGATTTTTCTGATTTTGAACAGGACTCCCTAGTCAGGCCGACCTTTAGAGGTCTTTTTAACCCCTCCCTCCTCAAGCCATTAATAGCTAAAGCACGGGCTATTGCCTGTCTGGGGAAGGACTCTAAGTCACCTGAGCCTTCCACTGATGCTGCAGAACAGGATGACTTTCTGTTCACCGAAGCGGCTGTTGAGGAGGACACGATCCCCATTCCTGGGATGTTTCTGGAGATGATCCATCAGCAGTGGGCTTCCCCAGCCACAGCATCTCAGGCTACAGGGCAGGAAAACCACCTTTTGGGGTTAGATACGGACCTACTTAACCTTCTACAGGTCCCACGGGTGGATGCACCAGTGACTGCTTTAACGTCTTCCTCCATTCTGCCACCTGATGCGGAGGACATCTTAATGGTGGAAGAAAGGAGGGAGGACACAGGCCTGTGCCAGGCTTACCTGGCAGACTCTTGGATGGTAAGGGCGTCTACGGCAGTGTCCTTTTTCACGAGAGCATCTGTCCACTGGCTCCATCAGTTACAGTCTCATTTAGCACCAGATGATATCCGGGCACATCAGGACCTGTCCAACATCCTGGCAGCGGTGGAATATACTGCTGATGCAACCTTGGCTTCCACCAAATTTTCTGCCTGGGCCATGGCATCGGCTATCACAGCTCGACGCATGCTCTGGCTGCGTCACTGACGCATGGGCTCCAAGAACAAATGGAAGCTTGCTTCGGCCCCATTTGAAGGGGGGAACCTATTCGGCCTGTCTCTGGACCCTTTACTGATTGAAACCAGAGGCAAGAGAAAGGTGCTCCCTTCCCAGGGCAGATGGGCCAATTTCCACCCGGCCCTGTATTTTAGACGGCCCTCCTTTTGCCCGGGGGAGCTAGAGCAAGCTTTCCCCAACAATAGCAGCCCTTCCAGCCTGACCTGGAGTACCAAACCGATTGACCTGCCTTTGGGGGCAGGAGTAGACTGCCACAATCTGGGAGGCCTTTCCGGGGTCAAAGTGGCAGGGTTGCCCGACACACCAAGTGACGGCAGGCCACAGGTTCCCATTGGGGGGCAGGTTGGGCCTGTTTGCAGACCGCTGGGACGAATTGACTACGGACGTCTGGGTCAGGGAGGTGATAAGAGCAGGGCTTTCCCTCAAATTTCTTTCCCTTCCTCCGAGGCTTTTCCTCTGCTGTCCAGTTTCTGGAGACCCGGTCAAGCGGGAACTCATGGAGGTGGCTATCCAGCATTTGCTGGATATTCGGGCCATTCAGCCGGTTCCGCTGGAACAACGGGGGCAAGGGTTCTATTCAAACTTGTTTACCATCCCAAAGACCTCGGGGGGCGGTGGCGGTGGAGGGCAATTCTCAATTTAAAGGGACTCAACAACTAAGTTATATACAGGAGATTCAAGATGTATTCCCTGCATTCCAACTTGGCGGGGATCAGGGAGGGGAACCTTTTAGCCTCTATGGACCTCACAGAGGCATACCTACATGTCCCTATTTGTCCAGACCATCAACAGTACCTGAGGTTTTGCTATGCCAGCCACCACTTTCAACATGTGGCTTTACTATTCAGTCTGGCTTCAGCCCCCAAACGTTTACAAAGATTCTGGCAGTGCTGGCAACATACCTCAGGACGATCCCTATCAGGATCCAATGTTACCTGGATGATCTGCTCATCCAGGCGTCTGTTGGGAGCTATCAGGAGGGGTTGTTTTTTCAGGGAGCCTTGCCAAGTGACTGTGACATCAGATGCCAGCCTGTTCGGCTGGGGAAGCCATTGCGGATCTCAGGTTGCCCAGGAACGCTGGACACAGCTGGAGCTCAATCAGCAGATCAACTCTGCCTTCTCCAAACTCCTTTTGTTTTGACCTTTGGGGACTGGGGCTCCCTCGCTCACCATCTGAAGGTGTGAGCTTTTCTGCTGGGGCTTCTAACTTCCGGCCCCCAACACTCCACTGTTATCCAACTTGGGATCTGATAAAAATCTTACAGGCACTAACTAAGGCACCTTTTGAACTGTTGAGGGAGGCTAGTCTTCGCCTCCTCTCATGTAAAGTTGCTGTCCTTGTGGCTGTCACGTCTGCCCGATGGATATCAGAGTTGGCGACATTATCGGTGAGGAAAGACCTGTGTATTTTTTATTCTAACAAGGTGGTCCTGCGGCTGGACCCTGCCTTTCTTCCAAAGGTCAGCTCCTTGTTTCACCGAGCACAGGAGTTGGTCCTGCCAAATTTCTGTCCAAGGCCTCAGCACACCTTGGAGCAGACCTGGCATACCCTGGATGTTAGGCAGGCCCTCCATATTTACGTATCACAGACCGCTTCCTTCAGGAAGACTGAATTCCTGTTCATCTCCTTTCAACCATCAACTCTGGGCCACAAGGTGACCCTTTCCACAGTAGGACGTTGGTTTAGGGCATGCATAGCATGGGCTTACGAGCTTCAAGCTCTTTTCAGTACCTCAGAAGATAATGGCCCACTCTACCTGCAGTGTAGCAATGACGGCAACCTGGGCTACTCTGGCCTCTGTTGAAGAGATTTGTAGGGCAGCCATGTGGACTTCACCATCTCCCTTTATCCACCACTACAGACTTGACTCCTATGCCTCTACTGAGGCAGCCTTTGGGTGGAGGGTCCTGCAGAGGGTACATGAGGAGGCTGGGACGTCGGCCCAGGACAGTTCCCATCCGTAGTGCTGGCAAGGCTTTGGTATCTCCCAGCCTGGCGCCTCCCATTGCCACACTATGGAGAAGGGACATTGGTCCTACCGTGATACATCCTTTCTAGTAATGTGGGATGGCAGGTGCCAGCCCCACCCTTTTCCTGTCTGGTCCGAATCCCAATGGGTGGGGAGTTTTTGTTTCTGTTTTTCAGGTGGATTACTATTTGCTTCGTCTTCATTATCAAACTGAGGAACTTCACCAGGGAGGCAGAACCTCAAAAAAATTCAACCCAGTCCATAGAGCTAGAGCCTAGAATAACCCAGCTTGGCAACCCCCATTCCACACTACGAGAAAGGACGTATCACGGTAGGACCAAGGTCCCTGATGTGCTGCTTGCTGCAAAGATAGCAGGTAAAAATGAATCCTTTTCAGTAACTTATAGCCAAGCAATTTTTGTTGATCTGTACTGTGACTACCAGTATTTCCAAACACAAACATTTTCAGAAAACTATATGTACAGTATTTAGAAGTCAAATAAACATTTAACATAATTATTCCAGATTACAGTTTTGAGATATCATAGTTTCCTACAACTATATGGATTATTAAAAGGTTAATATTACTTAAAAATCTATTTACAGCATAGGATTAAATTTTTATTCATTTCAGATTTTTTACAAATAGAGGGAAAGATAGCAAAGTAATTATTCTCAACAGCTTCATTTGTAATCAGCCTGTTTAAGGATTGTGGCTAAAAATCTAAATTCATTATAATTTGTTCCAACTCAAAATATTAATTTATTTAGGGCATGTAGATGCAATAGAAAACCAATACATGAAACTGTTAGGATATAAGAATGATACTAATTTGACATAGTTGACTTTCTTTTCAAAATGTGGCTTTATAGTCCAAACATTTTGCTACAACTTCTGTGAATACTTTAGAGCAAATAGGCAGACTGCAGCCAAGCACATTGTGACTAGATATGACTCCAGTCAGATATAAAGCTTCTCCGTCATTATCAGTCTCTGCTAAAATTTTATGAAGAAGTGTTAAAAGATGGCTTTGTGTAACTTGGAGAAGATTAGGGGTAGACATGACAGCTGGCTCCCGCAAAGCGAATTATTTGATTACAAAGTTTATGTTGTTCTGAGGCTTTAAGTGCTCAGTCACAGTCTCAGCCAACTGACTTTCCCTTTGTCATGGCCAGCTCAGACTCTTGGAGAGAAGTTATAGGAGAATCCTCAGCCTGAGGAGATTGCTGAAAAAAATGGAGTCAAGGAAACCAGCGTTACCTAGCAACCAGAAGAGGCAGCTATTGCTGGCCTCAGAAGTCATAGAGGCAGACTTAACACCTCCCCTCAGTGCAAGGGCAGACTGCAAAAAGAGGAGGGCTCAACAAAGGCACTCAGCAAGATTATTGGCCAGGAAGCATCCCTCCCTGGCAAATCAGGGTCACACTATCTTTATATAACGGGAGTTGTGTGACTCACAAATCCTTTAGCAACAATTCTCTATCTACCTCACTACAATGTTCCTCAGACCTTTAGTCTGTCATCTCTACCCTCATTTTGTACTTATATTTCTTCCAATATTGGAAATTAGATAACACTGAGTAATATTAATTCAGCTAATTGGTTTTCTTTTGTGAGGTCATGTTTCATAACGCTGACAGATGCATGACCTCACAAAGGAAAAGGAAAGAAAACTGGTTGCTTGACTGAATAAAAGCTTCTCGGCAGCAGCAGTACTGGAACTCTGCCGGTGCAGTGAGTGGCAATCTGGACTCCAGTGGCCTCTGTGGTCACTGGCAGCAGGATGTGCAAGTCCGGAGCTCTGGCAACCTCCACTGTCACCGGCAGCAGTGCACAGGCCTTGGGGGGAATCAGCTGGAGCTACGGTGCTGCAGGGACTCTACTGAGGCTCCGGGATTGGCATGTGTGGCTTCAGCTGATTGGCACTTCCAGCAGCCTCCGCTATCTATCACCGGCAACAGCACACAGGCCTTGAGCAGGAGTCAGCTGGAGCTATGGTGCTGTTGGAGTGCTGCTGAGTCCTTGGGATAAGTGCAAGCAGCTCCAGCTAATTGGTGCTGTGTGCAATAGCCAGCAGGGCGGTGGGTGGCCACATGGGGGAGTGACCTGCCTGCTGGGAGGAGACTGCATGAGGATTAGGCTGGAACGACAAGATAGCATAGTCCAGCTGACCCAGGCAAGTAGAGGTGCCTGAGTAAGGGACTAGTGTGGACTGGCATCTATAACAATGGACTATAGCAGGGGAAAGCACCTGTTTGGTTAGAAAAGAGGGCCAGGAGACTCCAGCGACCCTTACAACTTTACAAAAGTTATTGCCTGTCTATTTTAACTGAGGGTAACTCTGGGTGGCCTATAATCATAAAAATAAAAATTGGAGAAGGATAAAAACAAATAAGATACAACAAGCAACCAAACCCAGAGGCCTGATTAAGATTATTTTCTCAATATTTACACAATTTAAGAGTTTAGTGGTTTGGTTTGGTTTATTTCGTTTTAGTCAGTCAATGATGGACATGTTCCTTTATTATGCAAGCAAAATCCTGAATGACAGGGGCTCCGAAGCTGGTCTGTAGGCCAGTTAGGAACTGAGCTGCACAGTTGGAGGTGAGTGACAGTTGAGTAAAACTGTGCATGTACAGTATCTAGGTTGCATGCTCCTCCTTCCTCCATGGAAAAACTGTCTTACAATTACAGGGTTCTATCTGACATTTTTGTTGAAAATGAGTTAAGAGTGTGACAAGGTTCGATCTACCATAACTTAATTTTTTAACAACTTATTTTGTAAAATTTCTATATACATTTGCCACAAATAGCAAAATTACAAGGTTCTATCTACACTATTGCACGAAAACTCAGAACTACAGGGTTCTATTTGCAGCAGCCAATTGTCATGCTTGGCTGCTGTCATGTTACGGAGCAAGGACGGAGCCTGCAGCGCCTAGCGTTACCTCCGTTTCTGGACATGTGAATACCAAAATAATGTCTCCTTCCACCATATGGAAGGAAGTTCAGACTTATATGAACCAAGTGGATCTGAGTATGTTCCAGAGGGAGTTGTGTGTGCTTTAAGTCTATACCATTCACTAACACTATTGCAATGCAGGCCCAGAACCCTGCATTTTGATCCTAGTAATAATTGTGGATATCAGCCACACTCGAATATACATGTTTCAGGGCACTGAATTCTGAATTCAGTGAATCAGGGGAATTCGTATTTGCAAGGATTTTTATCTAGGAACACTGGCAATCAGTCAAAATCAGTTTACAGCTACCATTGCCAGAAAGATTTAGTAACAGATACCCCACCTACAGACAAGAGTGGGAAACACCCTCATAAGCATTTCTTTGCTACAGCCAGACAAACGGTAATTGACCATATTAATTCATATCCGTGGGTGGAGTCACATTGTGCTAGAACTAAAAAAGAGTACCTTGAATCTTCATTGAATGTAAGCATCATATAAGAGCTGTATAAATAAAGAAGCAGCGAAACGGGAACTGAACCAGTCAAACACTCTTACTATCAAACTGTATTCAACAGTGAATTTAACCTGACATTCCACATACCCCAAAAAAATCTCTGTGACCTTTGCGAGGAACATAAAATTGCCACTCCATGTGTTCAAAGCAGTTTCAGTACAGTAATGTGCCATATGCTAAAGTTTCACAAC
>JANHZT010030522.1:0-10530 GCA_032468215.1 Stegonotus admiraltiensis | reverse complement strand
TGGGTTAAAGGGGAAGGGGGGAGGAAGGGGGGGAAATCTTCTTTTTTCTTTAAAACTTTTCAATAAAAAAAAGGAAAATACTTTGACTTCATCAATCAACTGAGTCTGGAAACAATTAGAGTATATAATGACTTTTGAAAAGCGATTTGATTCATAGCTGGGATATTTAGCTTATCTTTTCTATTATGTTTAGGTGATATTAATTAATCTGTGTATAGTATTTTGGTGTGAGGATGCAAAGGGCAAGGATAGAGCAAAGGTCTGCTCCAAACCCTTACAAGATATTAATACATGATCCAACCCTAAACCCAATTTAATCTTTTCTTTTATATCCTTCTTTTGATGTTCATACCAACTTACCAACTTTCATACATCTGTATTGATGGTCGTGATGAATCATGAATCATGAAGAATTAATTCTTACATTCATTTTCAAACAAGCACCATCCATGAAAGATGTAAGTAAGAGGCTGCAGTTTTATGAAGGAGAGGCATGTGATTCATTTCCTTAGAAAGGGAGCAAACCAATTGCATGCCTTATGGTCAGCACGGATGGTAGACTATATGTGATCTTAGCCAAAAGGCCCAGAAGCATGGATGGTAAACTGACACAGATGACAGCGGCTACCAATGGATGTTCTTGATTCCCTAGCATTTGGGAATTGCTTCAAAGTGATGTAAATGAAGAAGAAATTCTAGATTATTGCTACATCATGTCTAAAACATTAGTATCCATTTGTTTGTCACCTGTTTGAACTACCTTATCTTAAATGCAGCTGTTTATTTCATACTTGTTCATTTCCCAAAAGCCTCTTAAAATTCCAATCTACAGTACTTCACAAGTGCTTTTGAAATCTAGACCCTGTGTTAAGAAATGCTAAAACTGAGCCAGAAATGCAAAAGGTTCTTGATTTAAAACTGTTCCTGTATAGCATATTCTTTAACTCTTTTGATGGGGTGCCCAATTAAAATTATAATTAAAAGAGGGGTGGGGAAACTACTTCATGCAAAAATACTACTTCTAAAACTAAAATCCTACGGCATCTCCTGACCCCTACATAATTGGATAGCCGTGTTCCTGTCAAACAGACAAGTCAAAATAGAGAGTGCCGTATCAAATCCTGCACCTGTTAATAGCAGTGTCCTCCAAGGCAGCGTTCTAGGACCAACACTCTTCATACTATACATAAATGACCTTTGCGATCATATTATAAGCAACTGCGTTCTCTTTGCTGATGATGTAAAACTATTTAACACCGCCAACAATGCTGCTACCCTTCAAAAAGACCTTGACTTCGTGTCAGAATGGTCAAACGATTGGCAACTCCAAATCTCAACCAACAAATGCTCTGTCTTACACATTGGCAAAAAGAATCTGAACACAAAATACGAGCTGAGTGGACATGACCTTGTAGATGACCCTCACTCTGTGAGTGAGACCTTGGAGTACTCATATCTAATGATCTAAGTGCCAAAGCCCACTGTATCTACATTGCCAAAAAGGCATTAAGAGTTGTAAACCTAACCTTGCGTAGCTTCTTCTCCAGTAAAATTACACTACTAACCAGAGCATACAAAACATTTGCTAAACCAATTCTCAAATACAGCTCATCTGTCTGGAACCTGCACTGCATATTGGACATTAATACCATTGAGCGTGTCCAGAAATATTTCACAAGAGTCCTCCACTCCTCTACTCAAAACAAAATACTTTATGCCACCAGACTGGAAATTCTGTGCTTAGAAAACTTAGAACAATGCCACCTTTGGTATGACCTAAGCGTAACTCATAAAATTATCTGCTACAATGTCCTACCTATCAATGACTACTTCAGCTTCAACCACAACAATACACGAGCAAATAAAAGATACAACTCAAGGTAAACCACTCCAAACTCGATTGCAAAAAATATGACTTCAGCAACAGAGTGATCAATGCCTGGAATGCACTACTTGACTCTATGATTTCATCCCAACCCCCCCCCCCAAATTTTAACCTAAGACTATCAACTGTTGACCTCACCCCATTCCTAAGAGGTCTGTAAGGGGCATGAATAAGAGCACCAGTATGCCTACCATTCCTGTTTATTTGTATTCATTTTATGTATTCAATTCATGCTTATACTGATATATATTATCCAATACATACTTGACAAAATAAATAAATAAATAATAATAAAGAAGAAGAAAAAGAAAGAAGAAGGAAGGAAGGAAGGAAGGAAGGAAGGAAGGAAGGAAGGAAGGAAGGAAGAAAAAGAAAGAAAGAAAGAAAGAAAGAAAGAAAGAAAGAAAGAAAGAAAGAAAGAAAGAAAGAAAGAAAGAACAATGCTTATCTTGGCAGGGTTGTTTTTATCTGACCTGAGTTTTTTGGATCAGACAGACTCTCTTCACATCAAGTGTGTATCCTATTCTTGCCTTATTTGGAGGGAGCTTGCCCAATGACCACATAAAAAGATCCATCTGGCTACTTTACTCATCTTGAGCAAAACAGAATTGATATCAGAGCCCCAACTCAGAGTTTTGACATGACCATTAGGAAAGTAGAGCAGCACTCAAGCACAATGAAGTTGCTGGAAGGCCTGGTCACACCCTACCGTCTCAAATTTCCAGAAAATGCATCAAATGGTCCAAACCTGTTGGACCAAACCTGTTCTTACACTGGACCAAGTGTAAGAAAGTGTTTATCAGAAGAACTGGATCTTTACATAAATCAATCTACAACATTCTCTTGTGTCCAATGAAGAGCCTCTATGCCAAGGGTGTCAAACTCAAGGCCTGGGGGCTGGATCCAGCCCACGGGGTGCTTACGTCTGGCCCATGGGGCCACCCTGGAAACAGCGAAAGACTGGCCTGTGGTGCCTCTGCCAGTGAAAACGGCCCTCCCGAGCTCCATTTTTGCTGGCAGAAGGTTGCAGGAGGCTGCCGCAGCCAAAAACAGAGCTCAGGAGCCTGTTTTCACTGGCAGAGTGCTTGGGCCACCACATATGCCCCCAACATGAGTGACATTGTGCTGGCCAGGCCCACCCTGGCTCCCAGAGGTCAAACACAACCCTAATGTGGCCCTCAATGAAATCAAATTTGACACTCCTGCTCTATGCCCTCAACTGAAGATGCTACAATTGGGCACATTGAGCAGAATGCTGAGAAGGTCCCAATTCAGCCAAGGTTGTGTCTTCCAAGGATGCCATCAACCAAACAGAATTGTCTGAAGGGAAGGATGGCCCTACCTCTTGCAAGCCAATAATGGAGTTATGGTGCTCTTTGAAAATGGTGACTGGTCTAACTTCCCTCTTTGCAGCTTAACATACAGACTAAGTTCATACTAGACAAGCAAAAACAAATTGGCAGTTTGTATGAAGTAGGTTCGGGGACCCAGTTGCAATTTCAGGTCTTATTCCCAGTTCAAATATCTGGGTCCTGCACTTGCCTAAAAAAGAAGGCTTCTTTAGAAAGTTGGCCAAGGACAATTGTCGGCCGTGAAGTGGTGAAAGAGCAGAGTTCCTGGAGCAGTCAGGTGCTGTGTGTGTGTGTGTGTGTGTGTGTGTGTGTTTCTACAGTGAAGAGTCAGCTGTGCAAGAGTGTTCTTTCCTGACTCAAGGACACTCAAGAGCTTAGCTCCTTCTCAAATTCTCTTCCAGCATTTCCTCCCAGCTTCCTTACATGTGTACAAGTGAGCTCAATTCTCAGCAGGACTGGCTAGCCAGGCCATCCCATCGACAAGGGGGCTTGGGACCATGGCCCAAGATGGGTGCAATCTCCACTCCAGACATTGGATTGATGTGTGTCTTGAACTAAACCTGTCCATGGCATGATCACAAGTGAGGGTGCCCTGGAAGAATCCCCTCCCTAAGCACTTGTCCATCTGGCTTCCATGGGAGAGAATGGCAGCTGTCCACCAGAAGCCCCTGCCATTGCAGGGTGTGCTACTCTCCTGCCGGCTGTTCAGAAGCACTTGGGCACATGGTCAACCCACCCCATACTTGCAACCCCGGCCCAGGCCAATGCCTGGAATTCAAAAGCAACATGCCCAGGGAAGGGAGACCATGATGTCAGTTGGGGTAGGGCAGACCCAGGTTCAAATCTGCTCTCAGCCATGGAAACTTTGGACCTGTTATTTTCTCTCAGCCCTCCCCAGGAGGTAGCTACTATGGGAATAACCTTAAAGAAGTGACTCGGGGAAGCTGTTTTCAATTTTTGAAAGAAAGGCAAGAGGTGCCTCTACCAAACAAAAGGAATATAGACTCAGATCCACCCATCTCACTCCCTAAGCCAATGGCAGTTTTTCTATTTCTGCCCCAAAGGGAACCTGACCACAAAGCAACTCAGGTGCGTCACCATGGATAGATCTGGTGTTTCAAGAAAGAGAGCTCACTCAGACTCAAGGGGGAAGCCTTCACTTTCAAAGGTAGGCGAGGCTGCCTCTCCCATTACCAAGAGCGTCTTCATCTCTGGCTCAACTTTCCACTGGGTTCAGCCTCCCCTGGCAGTCACTGTCGGGTGGCACCTGCCCAGTGCTGGTCCTTGCTCAGAAAGTCATCCAGCCTGCTCCCCAAAGCACCAAAGATTCTGCAAAGCCATGGTGCTCTGAATATTTTTAGTCCAAATATAGGTAATGTGAAGTAATTGATGGGGATTTGAATGGAACAAGACCTCTGCAAGGTGCCAGACCTTTGAGTGGCATCCAGCCGATAGGCCAATATGGAAGCCTCTGGTTTGTCTGGGACAAAGCAATTGTCAGGCCCTAAAGGGGGGCTTCTTACACAACTGACCCAGGGAGGAAAATGGGAGGGGGAGGCTTTGTAATTAAAGTTTATTACAAAATAATTATCAGGCACCACAACATTATTTGACTACAGGTATTTGCCATTCAGAAAACAAAATAACTGGGGACTGACCTTGCTAACATTAGCAGAGTGATTTTTTTTTCTTTTTCGTTTTGCAAGAGTTCAATTAGAATTGCACTCTCAATAGGGAGGCAGAATTCATTTAAAGGAGGGGGACTACAAGGTCCATCTGAGTCTCCTGAACACTTGCCATTGTGTGCTTGCTCCAGAGAAAGGACTGAGACCAAGGGAATTGGCGTCCTTCTGACTTGTTCAGAGGTCTTGGATGGGACCCTCACATTCCAGGTAAAGAAAACAGCATCAGCGGTAAAGGGGGGGGACAGGAAGGTGCTTCGGTTCCTCTTCTCTGAACCCCTCAGAGCAACCCGGAGATTCACCACTCTTCCCGCTCCCTAGTTTCAAGAAGTTCAGCACCGACTTCCCGCAAACTTTCTGTGTAAACGAGGCTTCTTGGAGCCGAAGCAAACTTAAAGCGAGGTCCTACTTACTCCAGGGGCGTTGTCTAGGATTCTGCTCGAATCTTTAAAAAGGTATCCGGGAGGGAGGGAGCGAGCGAGGGAGGGAGCAGGCAGAAGAGGCTGCCAGCTGGAGCAAAAAGTCTCCCAACACACTACAGCAAATGCGGGAGAAAAGGCCGGTCCTGCGCTTCCCCTATCCCGCTCTCCCGCTCTCCCGCCCCCCGCCCGCAGGGACGGCAGCCGAGCCGCGGCGGGATGGGGCCAAGAGAACTGCAGTTGTGGCGCGCGCCAGCGGAGAGGGAAAGGGCTTTCTGCCCGAGTCACGCGCCCTGCTAGGTGACCGCGGACCGGTCAGTTGGCTGGGGCCCAAGGCGACCGACGGTTCCCCGAAGCTCGGAGCGGCTCCGTGTCCTTACCCAGCAAGGCGACTCCCAGCCAGTCCACGGCCATCTCGGCAACTCCTCGGCCGCCTCTCTCCTCTCCCGTTGACGCCGCAGTCTCCGACAGCCGAAGTTGCTTTCGCGACCGACCGCCGCAGTTGCCGCTCCTGGCTCCGTGCACGGGCCGCCCCTTCCAGCAGCCGGCAGCCCAAACGGCAGCGAGAGGCGGAGGCGGACACTCCCGGAACCGCCTCCGCGGTGATGCCAGGCCCCCCGCGGAGGCGTGGAGGGCGCGCGCAGCCTCGTTGCACCGGGCCTGGGGAGCAGCACCGTCCTCCCCGAAGGTCGTTGCCCGCCTGCCGCCCGCAGCGCCGGATAAACGGCTGGAGCAGGCGCGCCAAGCCCTCCCGCGTTGGTCGCTTCTCCCTTAACCCCGACGGGGACGGAGTCTTTCCCTCCTCTGTTCCACCAAGGCAGGCGGCTGAATTCGGCCTTAAGAATTTCCAAGCAATAGCCAAGGGATGCGGGGGGCGGGGGGGCAAACTTGGCCTGTCCTCCCCAGGGGTATCTGTTTATCTGTTTATCAGAATAGGAAGGAAGCCCGGCGCAGCTTGGCCCTTCCTGGCCCTGAATCCCCCGCAGGGCAGTGGGGAAGCTAACTTCTCTCCGGTGGGATATTTGGGGATTGAGAAGGTTGCTCCGGATGGTTAGGTAGGCAGTGGCTCGAACCTTTGCAGCAGGGGATGGAAGGGCAGCAGGAAAACCAGGCGAGGAGCTGCAAATGGGCAGAGAGAAGATTCTTTCTCACATGCTAAGGTTGAGTCACTGCTGAAGCAGCAGGAGGGAAGCCTTCGTGCTGATCAAGGAAGGGCTAGTTCACTTCTGGGGAGCTGGACTCTTGCTGCCAATTTAGCTAGGCTAGCCTTAGGGACAGGCCTTTCCCACCAACACTTCCTGCGTCCTCCAAGCCCAAACCTGCTTCAGGCATCTCGGGAAGGAATTCACAGCTCACACAGTCCAGGAATGCAGGAGCTGGTGGGGCTCCAACATCCCACTCTCTGGGAATCAGCTGGCGGCCGTTTCAGCAGTGACCCTCAGCCTAGCTTGTGCCAGAGCAATGCCACCCAAACTAGGCAACCCCCATGGCGAGGAGTTCCTTCTCGGAAGCATAGAAAGGGGGGCGGGGAGATGAGGGAAAGGAGAAAGGAAAAGCTCCTGGCTTAAGGGGGAGGGCAGAGGACGCCAGTCTTGGGGGGCATCCTGAGCCATAGGCTAGCTTCTGCTGATGTGGCAGGTAGATGGTGCGGAGATGTTGCGGTAGTGGCAGCTTCTGAAGCTCCCAGAGAATCATGACTCAGGGATTGTGCAGTGAGAGATAAAAAAGGAAAAAAGAGAAAAGAAAAGAAGCTGTAAAGGTGCCAGAAATTCCGGGCAGCAACCTGGGGGAGGGGGGAGCAGCTCTTACTGCATGGGGGGAGGGGAACACTTTTTCCATGCCTCTGTTGCCCGTGACCATTGCAGAAAGTCAGGGGCACTAGGCCAAGAGCCTAGGCCCATTGAGGGCCTGGCTGGACGTCAGCCAGGAGCTGGCCAGAGCAAGGGAGGCATTCGCGCTCTCCATGCAAAGGGGCGTTTGCTTGGTGCCGGCGAGCCTCAGTGCTCAAAGAGCGAGCACCGGAGAGGAATCCCAGCGCTCGCCGGAGAAGCTTGGCTCCCTGGGGCCGCAGCAGCCCAGCCTTACTCCGTTTCTCCGACGCTCCTCTGTTGTTTTCTGCCGCTTGTACCCCTCCCGGGAAGGAAGCCGTGAGGAGGCAGTTTAGCCCCAAGGCCCCGTAAACTTTTCTACGGCTCTGCGAAGCCTCTCCGACTCGGCGCCGGCGAATTCTTGCGCAGGACTTCACCGAGGAAACCGGGGGGCTTCCCTGAGGCCGAAACGGGCCCTCGCAGGAGGGGGAGGGGCACGCGGCCTGGCTCTCTGGCCACCAAGGCGACCCTCTTTCTCCGCCTGTCCCCGCCTTCGCAGGTGCGCGGCGGCGGCCGGCCGCATGCCCTGCTTGTGCCCTCTCACTCTCGCCGGTTGTTCGTCGGGCGTAAAATTAGAAGGCCCCGGGAGCGCGCCCAGCTGGCGCGAAGCAAACTGCTGGCTTCGCAATCCTCCCTTCGCGGGAGGCGGAAGGCCGGGCATCCCGCAAGAACTGCTCGTCCTTGGGTTTCAAGCTGCTGTCCAGGCTGAGGAGTTGGGTTTCTCCGCCTCCGCGGAGTTTCTCCAGAGGACACCGAGGAGGAGGAGGAGGAGGAGGAGGAGGAAGACCAGGCGTTCTGCACACCCCAAGAACCTCTGCGGACGTTCGCTGCCCTGGGACACCCAGCTCCAGCTTGAGCCGGCGGCTGCTGCTGCTGCAGCCTCCCCTCCGCCGGCTGCTCCGCACTCGCGGCATCGCTTCCCCCTCCCCAGCCTCAAGCCTCGAAGGGCCTCTTCCCGCTGACCCAACCCACGCGCGGGAAAGTTTCAGGGACAGCCAGCCAGGCTTCCTGGGGCCGCTGCCGAGTTCTGCAGCCAGTTCTCTTTCGCACCAGGCACGAAAGCGGGCTCCTTCAGGTTAGGAGACGGTCCGCGTTTCTGGGTTCTTCGGAGGGGAAGGGGGAGAGTCGGGGCAACGGACTTTTATTGTCCGTTCGTTCTTTATAGTTTCTCCCGACCAGAAGGGGTCTGGCGCGCGCGCACCCGCCCTGCTCAGAAGCCCCTCATGCGCATCGAGACCGCACACTCTGGCCGCCCAGGGACAATGCTTGCAGACTCCCGAGGGACACACGGCCTAAGTCAACGCTTCGTCTTCCCGGCCGAAGGAGTGCGGAGCAGCAGCGGCTCTCGCCCTGCCCTGATCTCCCGCGTCTGCCTCCTGCTCCGCCTTAGTGTTGCAACGGAGACCTGGGCCCCCTCCAGGAAAGAGGCCGCCGCCCGCCAGGCGCCTAAGAAGCGAGGCAGAGGTGGCATCTCTGGCTTGATCCGCCCTTGGCCTGCCCCAGAGGGAGCCAAGAATCCTGCAGATTTCCCGCGCGGCCAGAACTGGTTTGTAACTCCAGCAAGGACCTCTAGACAGTCTGCGGGAGGGAGAGCCTTGGCCCCTTTTCTTTCCTTCCCAGTCTTCTGGTCGCCCTGGGTCGCTGCATAACTTACTCTGGGCCAGCCTGGGGGGCACCACCATCCAAGGGAGAGAAGGCAGCTGGGCCCAGCAGCCTCAGCTGCCTCCTGTCCTCTGGGGTGGCCAGCTACCCGACCAACTAGGTCGGGGTCTGTAGTATGTCCGTGCTCCTTCCTGGGAGTCTGGCTTTCTCTCCTAGCGCCAAGATTCTGTGGCCAAATCTGCCACGTTAGCAGGCCCAACCCACCAGCACTGTGAATTTTCAGGGTCACAGCTGAGACCAGGTACTTCCTGAGAGCCTCCTTCACCTCCAAGTGGGACAGCAGTTCTGCTCACCCAAAGGGGTGAAGGATTCTCTGACCTGGCTGAGGGCTGAAAGAGAAAGAAACTTTCCCAGCCTGCTGGGTAAGAAAGGGAGCCACGACTGAGGGAGGCAGCGGGGACCTCACTCAGTCTCTCACCTTGGCCTAAAGTGCATCTTGTGAAGGAACTCAGTCCCCTTCCGGAGGGAGGGAGGGAGGGAGGGACAGATGAAAAGGGCCAGGAACACCACAGCCAGTCTCCCCAATGCCGCTTGCTGCAGTGCCAGCTCATGGTAGTTTCGACCTTTGTCCCAGCACCCGAGAGGGGAAAGGCCTTCATGGAGTTATGTAAGTACTGAACCCCAAACTACTTAACCTGCTATAAAGTGGCGGGTGTGGGGGCGGGCATCCAATAGACACTCCATCCAAAGTTGGAGGTTCAGGTTGTTGATCCTGTTTCAAAGAGACTTGCCCCACAGCCAAAGCCACTTCCACTCTCAGCCCCCTTCAGATTCGCTGGCTTTGAATCCATCTGGCCCAGTGGAGAGCAGTTGGGGAAGGGGAAGGGGAAAGGGTAAGGCATCCTTCCCTCCCCTTTCACAAGAAGGAGTAACCAGGGAAGAAGGCCCTGGGGTATGTTAGGGTGGAGGAAGAGAGAGGTCTTGGACCAGGCACCCACCCTCCAGGGAAAGAAGCAGAGGTCTGCCTGTACTGAGAGGCAATCTCTGCTTTATTTCATCTGACTGCTTGACTTCCTGAGCAGACCCAGGACAAGAAACATTGATTGCCAGCGCAGCACAGTAAATCACTGTCCGTGCAAATGGAGGCCGACTCAATTCTGCAGTTACAAGAAGAGCAATGAAAACTTTTCAGGCTGAGGCTGATGAATCTGAATTGCAGATTTTGCAAAATAAGGACAGAAAGGTTGCATAACCCATCTCAGCTGAGGGCAGGTGTTGGGAACATGACAGAAAGGGGGAGGGGTTGCAATCAGCAGGCAGTAAAGTGCAATTCCAAGGAGAAGCAGCAGAGCCAAAGACAGATCAGTACAGTCACGAGCCACCGGGGAATCACTTGCTCTCACCCCCCAGGGGAACATCCTAGGAAAAGAGCCTCATGCCCAGAAGTAAGGGCCAGTTCAGGGGCTGCTGAGTGGAGAATCCCAGGAGGGGTCATGGCTGGGGGGGGGCAGGAATGGAGGCCTCCAGGGCCCTTCTTGCTTTGGGGTTCTAACTAGCAGGCAAGATGTGTGAGCAGAGAAAGCAAAGACCAGTTGGCTGCAGTGGGTCTGGGTGGAAACTCTTCCACTAAGCCCCAAATAGACAACCTTCCTTCCTTCCTTCCTTCCTTCCTTCCTTCCTTCCTTCCTTCCTTCCTTCCTTCCTTCCTTCCTTCCTCTCCTC
>JANHZT010030507.1:0-10530 GCA_032468215.1 Stegonotus admiraltiensis | reverse complement strand
TTCTGGTTACCTGTTATGTCAACTAATAAAGCAGTTGTGTTTTGAGCTACTCTCGCCTCAGTCGTTATCCACGCTCAGTACGAATTTAACACTGGCGACGAGGTTTTGGGGCGACTGAGGAGATTCAAGGTACGCATCCTTTTCCTTTCCTGCCACATTACGATGTCCACCCCGGCCACATTCGCCTGTTTCGAGCCAGCCACAGAGTCCTGGGATGCCTATATGGAGCTTTTCAAATGCTTTCTACAGGCAAATGACTATGCCGGGTTCTCCAATGACAGGAAATAGCCCATTTCTTAAACTCCTGTGGCCCTGAGATATTCACAACTGCTCGGGCTTTATTGGCACCTCAGCTTGTTTCTACGGTGCCTTGGGACGTTCTTTTAGCCAAGCTGCGGGCTCACTATGTGCCAGCTCCATCTCGCATTTCCCGGCGATTCGCTTTCTGCCAAATTCTTCAGAGGGAGGGCAAATCCATTAACCAGTATATGGCTTCCCTCAGATCTGCAGTGATTGAGTGCGAATTCTGCGATTTGGATGTCTCCCTTCTAGAGCAATTGGTGTGTGGAGTGAGGGACATACATCATGAGGAAGAATTTTCCGATGGCCACTGATGAGGAAACCTAAGTGAGCTGCCTAAAGTCCCAGGCGGAAAAGAGGGTGCCAGTGAGGAAGACCCTGCCATCTGCTTGCCTGGGATGCGGCAAGAACCACCCCTGGTCTCTGTGCCATTTTAAGTCTGCAATCTGCTGGCGCTGCGGGAAAAAAGGCCACCTTGCCAAAGTTTGCCGAGCATCTGCACCTGAAAACCATCCTGCTTTAGTCCAACGTTCCTTCAGAAGACCCCGGTGGTCCCGCCAAGCCCCAGGATGACTGTTTCACAATTTTCTGAGACAATACCCACCCTGCGGTGTTGACCAGTCAGGCTTCCTCAGGTTTCAGGAAAAAAAATCTACCTCACACTTAAGATAGAGGGTGTTCCCTGCCAAATGGAGGTGGATACAGGCTCTTCTAAGTCTATCATAGCCTGGAACACCCTACACAAGCTAGTACCTAACCTACCTAAAAGCTACCTGTCTGCCTGCTTTACCAGTCTTTGTGATTATCAAGGGAATACCATCCCCATTCTGGGACGGACCAAACTCAGGGTAGAGGAGGGGAATTTCTCAGGTCACCTCCCCTTAATCATAGTCAAGGGTCACCTCCCCAGTTTACTCGGGCTAGACTGGTTCGAGGCTTTAGGCTTCATGGTCTCTGGCATTCACTCCACCTCCACAGATGGTTTCGAGGCCCTGACCATGGAGTTCGCCGAAGTTTTCGATGACACTTTAGGTAAATACACTGGATCCCCTATTTCCCTCAGTCTCGATCCACAGGTGGCCTCTATTCGTCTCAAGCCGAGGCGGATGCCATTTGCCCTCCGCCCGAAGGTGGACCAAGAACTGGATAAGTTGGTTGCTCAAGGGGTTCTGGAACCTACAGACCACTCCCCATGGGAGACCCCCATCATGATACCAATCAAACCTGATGGGTCTGTACGCATCTGCGGGGATTTTAAATGCACCCTAAATTGGGTCTTACAGGCACACACGTATCCAGTTCCTGTGGTCCAGCACTTCCTACATTCCCTAGGTCAGGGCACCATTTTCGCTAAGCTGGACATGGCCCAGGCCTACCAGCAACTTCTTGTGAACGATGCCACAGCGATCGCCCAAACAATTGTTACTCACAAAGGGGCTTTTAAATGTCGCTGCCTCCAATTTGGAATCAGTGTGGCCCCAGGGGTATTCCAGAGCCTCATGGAGTGTTTGTTGCATGGAATACCTGGGGTCATACCTTATTTCGATGATATTTTGGTTTCTGCAACTAGCGAGGCACAACTGCTACACCGTTTGCGTCTTGTCTTAACCTGTTTCAGACAGACGGGCCTCAAACTTAAAAAAACAAAATGCAGGTTTGGTGTTCCAGCTGTAGAATTCTTGGGGTTTTTAATAGATGCAGACGGTCTGCACCCCACTCCTTCTAAGGTACAGGCTATAAAGAAGGCCCCAACTCCCACATGCAAGGCAGAGCTGCAATAATTTCTGGGCCTGCTTAACTTTTATAGTGTTTTTCTGCCACATAAAGCATCTGTGGCAGAACCTCTCCACAGGTTGCTGGATAGCAAAACACCCTGGCATTGGGGAAAGGTGCAGGCTTCTGCTTTTTGCAGCTGTTAAAGACCTAACTTCAGATGCAGTTCTTGTTCAGTACTCAGATTGGCTTCCCCTCTCACTAGTTTGTGACGCCTCTCCCTATGGCATTGGCGCAGCCCTGAGCCATGTACTGCCTAATGGGATTGAGGCTCCCATAGCTTATTTCTCAAGGACTCTGTCCCCAGCTGAACGCAATTAGAGCCAGTTGGATAAAGAGGCTTTGGCTATTGTGTCAGTTGTCAAAAAATTTCACGATTATTTATGTGGTCGCTTCTTCCAGGTTTTCACAGATCACAAACCTCTTCTGGGTTTATTGTCTGGGGACAGACAGAACCCCCAAATTATGTCTCTACGCTTGTCTCGCTGGTCAGTATTTTTGGCCGCTTACAACTACCAACTCATACACTGCCTAGGGAAGGCCCTAGGAAATGCCGATGGCCTCAGTCGCTGTTCCCTGCCTTTGCCTGTTTCTGACCCAGCCCCAGGAACACCCGTTTTCTTGGTAGATGGATGGGAGGTCCCTGTTACTGCATTGGACATAGCCAAATCCTTGCAGAAAGACCCGAAGATAGCCCAGGTCTTAGATTGGGTGTGGCGGGGATGGCCTCGTGGCCACATACCCGGGGAATTCCAGCCATATGAAAAGAGGCAGCATGAGTTGTCTGTATTGAGGGGCTGCCTTCTTTGGGGATGTAGGGTTGTGGTTCCTTCCCCCTTGCAGGCCCCCGTTTTACTCAGCCTTCATGAAGGACACCCGGGTATTGCCCGAATGAAGGCTCTGGGTCGCAGCTACGTCTGGTGGCCTAACCTGGACAAGTCTATAGCCAAGTGGGTGGGTGGATGCCAGAGTTGCCAACAGTCCCGCCCGGCTCCCCTAGAAGCCCTTGCTAGGGAGTGGGAAACTCCTAGGAGCCCTTGGTCTCGGCTTCATATCGACTTGGCAGGGCCATTCCAGGGACAGACCATATTAATTGATGCTTACTCTAAATGGGTAAAGTTGGCATGCATGTCCTCCACCACGTCAGAGGCCACTATCCGGGTTCTTCGTACGTGGTTCGCTACCCATGGCCTGCCTGACCTGATTGTTTCAGATAATGGCCCACAGTTCACCTCTGCTGTTTTCCAGGTGTTCCTGGCTGAACTGGGCATTTGCCATGCCACAGTGGCCCTGTTCCATTCGGCCAGCAATGGACTGGCTGAAAGGGCAATTAGATCTGCCAAGGACATCCTGTCCAAGCTGGGGCTGGGCAACTGGGGGGAGAAGATCACGAAATATCTCCTGGCGCAACACACCACTCCCTGCCCAACAACCAACCACAGTCCGGCCAAGGTCCTCATGGGGTGCCACCTTAGAACAACCCTGGACAGGCTACACCCAAACTATGCAACAGATACCCCCCTGGACTCTACGAGTAGGGTCAGGACCTTTAACCTAGGGGACCGAGTGTATGCTAGGAATTACGGGGGAGAATCTCGCTGGTTGCCAGGTCAAATTTCCAAAATAACTGGGCCCTGTTCTTATAGGGTCTTGCTCAAGGATGGTCGAAGCTGGTGCTGACACATTGATCAGATCCGAGGGCGACTGTTTGCTTCCTCTCCTGCCCCCATTGGGTCAGAACCAGGACTAATTGAGGCGGCAGAATCCGAAAACAATTTTTGAGCCAAAGCCACTGTCCACACTTCCCCCACCCAGGTGACCCCATCGGCTGACATACCTGAAGATCTGGTCATTTGTCTGCCACTGGAGTCTCCAAGCAAGGTCAGGCCACAGACACCCAGGGAATCAGCGGATCCAGATTTCGCAAAGTCCATTCCGCCACATTTTGAACTATCTGCTCCGGAACTGCGGCGTTCCAGCAGAATACGCAGGCACCCAGCGTACCTGTCAGATTACGCATGCGCCATCCGAGGGGGAAGGAGTGTAATGTCCTCTGCCCCTTGCTGTCAGCAACCAGAAAGCGATTCTGATTGGCTGTGAATTGACAGCTCTCTTGGCGGGAAGCATAGATGTTAACTACTGGTTAGTTCTTCTGACAGCCAGTGTATAAATAACAGTTCTTTTGAAAGTGTTCTTTGAAGTGTTCTGGTTACCTGTTATGTCAACTAATAAAGCAGTTCTGTTTTGAGCTACTCTCGCCTCAGTCATTATCCATGCTCAGTACGAATTTAACAATAATACTATTAAAATACTGACCTTTCTTTTTAACTGTGAATCATTCCATTTACATCGTAATCCCTTTATTATATTCAGAATATAATAAGAGTCATGTTGAATGAATAGATAATTATCAATTTTATGTTGGCCATTTTGAAAGCAGACAGCTCTGCCATGTCCTCCTATAAAAAGACATAGAAGTATAACCAGCAACCAGGCGTGTTTCAGGTGGACTCAGACAGATAAGTTGTTTTCTCCTGTAGATGAAAAAGTAACTTTTATACAGTAGAATAATAGCTATTGTAGAATCTAGCTTGTCTTCTGCCTTTACTATGGATTTCTTTGCAACTCATTCCTTTGCCCTGAACCTGATGGTATATCTACACCTTGTTTGACAATGGTCTTGCCTGGCCTCATGTATTCTCTCCTGGCTTTGAAATCCTCACTACAAAAATACAAAACATAAAATCTCTACCCAAATCAACAATTTGCCACCAGGTTTTGGTAAAATGAATTCTAGGAGCTTGAGGATTGTAAATATGTAGCTAATAAAATGAATAAGATGCCTTCAATATTCTGGAGTTCAGAGCATGTAGTCTGTTAAATAAACAGCAGCCATGTTGTGCCACTCCTGATTCCTGTGTGGGATACTGATTAACAATCATCATCTTCACTGCCATGAATTGAAATCTGTGGCATATCTGAAGTTGCCTTAAAAAATCCCATGTTTTTAAATGTATTTTTTGAACTTTATCAGGCATTTTGAACTTTTATCAGTCATGAAGGACATGATATGCCAACACTGTGCTCCTGGCAAGGGGCCTCCATCTAAGGAATGCAGAAAACAATGTTATACTTCACCTGCCTATTAGTTGATCTGGCTAACATTGTCTATGTCAGCTGTATTTCAGGTTTTATAGACAGGTTTTTATCAGTCCTGAGCATTAAAAGGCTTGAATCTTGAATTTTTTAAAAATTAAATTATACTCTACCACTTCAATCTTCAGCAATCCCCTTGTTTAGAATAGTGTACATTATTTTAGATGGCATGGTATCTGTTTGATGGAACCAACATAAAAATCCCATTATTTTCACAGATAGGCAAGTTAGAAAAAATTTGGAATTGTAATTTTCTTTACAAGTATCAGGAATAATTAAATTATGATGGAACTGTTAGGAAGAAATTGGCTTGGTCCTCAGCTGAGAAAATGACATGCAACAGAAGAATGAAGAGTGAAGCCAGTAGCTCGAAAAGAAAGTTTAATGGAGGCAGAAGCAACAACAGTGTTCAATTTTGGGACAGCTGACCAATTGGTTTGGTCAGTACATGGATTTTTATACAGTATTTTCTACAGCATTTTGTAATTTGATTTTAATTAGTTTGTCTCGTGAAGGCCAGCAATGAGTCTAAAGTGTTGGTTTTCTTAGATTTTTAAAATCTTAACAAATGTAATTAATCATAAATGCTGACTTCCTTGAGGTTTTAATCCTGTCTAACAAATGTAATTAATCCTTTCCCCCTATCTTTAGTTAATCTGATGTGGCTAGCAAGCTTTCTTTGTGAATTAACAGGCTAGATTCAAAGTTTGTGGGTGGTGGTGGTGGTGGTGGTGGTGGTGAAGTTGTTTTTTGGGGGAAGTTGTTCTTACAGAACAATTGACTCCTGTCCATACTCCCCACACATTTCAGGTGTCCCCAAATTGCAAGTTCTTTGAAAATATCCAACAATAGCATATGTTATTAATAGTATTTGTCTATTCTTAAAACTTCTCCAAGTTGCTTTTATTCATTCTGTTTAAATGCAGATTTAGAAATGTATCTATTCTGGAAATGAAAATAGCATTTCAAACAGAAAAAGCATCTGTAGCTGCTTTTCTGTGTTGTTGATAGTAATTCATTCTATCCCCCTATCTTTAGTTAGTCTGACTTGGCTAGCAAGCTTTCTTTGTGAATTGACAGGCTGGATTCAAAGTTTGTGGGGAGGGTGTTCCTTTGGGGAAGTTGTGTCTTTTACAATTTCCCACTTTAGGCCACACTCCTTTTATTGGCACAAGATTAGGGGTCAATTTTATATTTCTTGTCAATTTGTCACATCATCAAGGAAATTTGGTGAGTGTTTTTGTGAGGGTTTCAAGATGTGGGAAGGCAGGTTTTTAGATTGCTTATGCAACATAGGAGGCACTGATAGAGACAACAGAAAAGATTCCCCAAAATTGTGAGCACAATTATTCCCACAAAAAGGGTTTTTAACCAATGTAGATCAGGTAACCAGGACAGGAGGCCAGGCAGATCAAAAGGAAAATTTTCATATCCAATACCTTCTTTTAGTTTTTTTATTTGCTTGATGTCACTTTCTACAAGTTGGGATTCATCAGAGAGATTAAAGCAACATAATCCTTTGAATTCTTCACAGCCATGAAGAATGCATGTTGCAGTAGGAGGTAGTCAATGGCTGCCTGATTTTCAAGGGTTGCTTCTCTTATTTGCCTCAGCTCACGATTTAGTGCATCCAGCACCTGAGAGGTTGAGTTCTTTTAACCAAGGTGCATGCTAGGCTATTAATGTTCTAGAGTTTCTGACCGCCAATGCTATGCCAATGCAATGAAACTGCCAATGCTATGTATTGAGTTTTTCTGAGCAGTCCTGTATGTGAATCACAGTGAGGTATCAAGAGTTTGAGGTCCCTTTTCTGCCACCCCTGGAGGAAGGGCATGAAGATAGTTAGGCGCCCTAGGGTGCAGCCCCCCCCCCATTGAGTTGGCTGGGGGATAGAAATAGGCTGTGGTGCCATAGAGCAAAAAACATCCTAGCCCTCTAGTTTGACATGGCTGTAGGTGAAGGGAATGATTTCAGTGGACTTGCATATCAGTGCTGAATTGTTCAGTTTAAGGGAATCTGATATGTCAAGGTTTTGACAGCCTTTCAGAACAAAACAGTCAGCTGCACTAGTTAAAGTAGCTGTATGTAATCTAAACATGATATCATCCCTTATATCGGTGTTTGGACCCCAATTGAAGATGCTGGAATAGGTGATGGGGAAAGGGAAGTTCCTGAACATTATGTGGTTTTGGATGGCTTGAGGACTGGTTGCCACTCCTATAAGGCAAGTGATCAGGATACCCTTAACGGATTTTCCTCCAGCCAAGCAGAAGTCAGTATGCTTAGTACTTCCCTGGCTAGGTACTCCCAAATATTATCTTTTTCTGGGACCAAGTTAGTTTCCATGAAACAGTCAGTTTTTCCAATTACAAAAAGGAAGAAACATTTTTATAACAAATCTTCCTCCTCCCTCCATAATTCTCTCATTCAGTTTTTTTGGTTGTTGAAGAGATCCTCTAAGGTCCATCTGTCAATTTCAGGGTCCTTGCGAAGTTTTATGGGAGGGACCTTTCGCTGTATGTCAAGATCACTGCTGTAGTCGATGACAACTGGCTTCACATGAGGCCAATGAATCCAGGCATCTCTTGGCTACTTTTATGGTGGTCTGGGTGATGAGCAGGATCTGGAAGGGTCCTTTCCATATGGGCTGTAGTGTTCAGGTTCTGGTAAATGATTTTATCTACACCCAATCCCCTGGCTCAAAAGAATGGAAAACTTCTTCCAAAGGCATGCTTGAGTCAAAGCACTCAAAGGGTATGGAGTCTTTGGTGTACAGCTGCAAGATAAGAAGAGAGAACCTCATCACCCCCCCTTTCTAGAATTAGGAAATGTGGATCTAGACCTTTTAGAGTGTCTGGAGGGGTGGCCAAAGAGCAGCTCAAATGTAAGGATGTTGAAGGGGGATATCAGTTAGGTCAGGTCAGGTCAGGTCAGGTCAGGATAATTCCACATCCTGAAGAAGGTGCAGGCAGTCATGCACAACATCCTCTGATTGTTCTATTGGTAATAGGGTGGCAGGGTTCAGGGTGGTGCATTGTTCAAAAGAGAGTGATCTGATGTGAAATCAGCCTCATATTGTGCTAGACATTGTTGAGTAAAAGCCTGAGTCTGAGATTTGAGGAGAATGGCAAAAACATCATTAGGGACTTTTAACCAGAGGTGGTATTCAGCTGGTTCGGACAAGTTCGGGTGAACCAGTAGCAGAAATTTTAACTGGTTCACTGAAATGGCAAATACCACCACTGGCTGGCCCCTCCCCTGCCCATCCGGTTGCCTGGTTCCCGCTTGCCCTGCCCACCCACTCCACCCACCCCACCCCTCCCCTCCCTGCTCAGAAGGCAGCCAAAAATATACCCGGTGGTTGCAGGCTTGCCAGCCTTGCCTCGCTGGGGAAACCCACCAAGGCACAGACGAAGGTGAGCAAGGCAGAGGTTGAATGGGCATCATGTGGGCAGAGGCCCTGAGGAAGCCCAGAGCTGGGGACTTCCCCAACCTGGCCAAAGTGAACGGCGAGTGGGCGGAGGCTCTGGGGCAAGGCTGGGGAATAATGTGTTCCTCGACCCAGACAAGGCAAATGGTGAGCAGGCGGAGGCTCTGAGGCCTTAGGGGAATGGCATGTCCCTGGGCCCCAAGTCCGACCCGAGGCAAAGGGTGAGCAGGCGGCATGCTTACCTTTGGTTTTTTGCCTTTGCTCCTGGGTAAGGCAGTCTTTCAGCCTTTGCCCCGTGCCCCAGTTTCAGACCACAAAGGGGTCTAGGAGAACTCTGACTTTCCCTTCTCAGAGTATGAAGGTCCCTCCGAGAAGAGTGAAGCTTTGCTCAAAGGTTTTGGTCAATTGCCCAAATGTGAAACCCCTCAGACACCTTGACTCCCTTTCACACGGCTTTCCTTTCTCCTGACAGAAGGTCCCACACTCTGGCTAGTTCTCCTTGCTTTCCAGAATTTTGCTGGTCTCAGTCTGGTGGGCAACAAACACAACAAACAACAAACCTAGGGGCAACTAGAAAAAGCACAGAGGAGGTGGGATCCAGCTGCAACAGATGAGGATTGTCCCTTTCACACACTCTCACACACATTTTCTATATTCACTCCCCTTGGGCTCCCTTAACAATTTTAAATTTGGCGATACTCACCTTCTTTTCTAGTGTCCTTTGAGTGTCAAATCCTCAAGATCCCCTTTATCACCTTTTAGCAGTTGGGCAGGATCCAGAGAGCAAACCCACAGATGAAAGAAGTCCATTGCCAGCCAGGTGAAGGCTCTCCTGGGCCTGGTGTGACAGCACAATGAGCTGAGAGTGCCTTCATGGGTCGCCAGAATTGTTAGGAAGAAACTGGCTTGGTCCTCAGCTGGGAGAAATGACGCACAACAGAAGAACAAAGCCAGCGGCTTAAAAAGAAGGTTTAATGGAGACAGAAGCAACAACAGTGTTCAATTCTGGGACAGCTGATCAATTGGTTTGGTCAGTACATGGATTTTTATACAGTTTTTTCTACAGCATATTGTAATTTAGAGGTTCGTTTTGTGTATTTTGTTACTTGATTTTAATTAGTTTGTCTTGCGAAGACCGACAATGAATCTAAAGTGCCGGCTTTCTTGGATTTTTAAAATCTTGTTTAACAATTGTAGTTAATCCTATCTCCCATCTTTAGTTAGTCTGATGTGGCTAGCAAGCTTTCTTTGTGAATTGATAGGCTGGATTCAAAGTTTGTACAATAGCATATGTTATTAATAGTATTTGTCTATTCTTAAAACTTCTCCAAGCGTCTTGCTTTTATTCATTCTGTTTAAATGCAGATGTAGAAATGTATCTTCTCTGGAAATGAAAATAGCATTTCAAACAAAAAGCATCTGTAGCTGGGTTTTTTTTCTGTGTGGGTTTTTTTCAGCCATGTGTAATCCTGTTTCCTAGTATTTGAGGAAGATTAGCAGTGGTGGGATTCTGCTGGTTCTAGGCAGTTCGGCCGAACCGTTTGTTAAATTGCTGGCTCGGCCTGCCCCTTGCCCCGCCCCTCCACACCACTATTGCCAATAAATAGTGGTGGGCGAGGGGAGGGCGAGCCAGCAATTTAACAAATGGTTCAGTGTTTTTTTGTAATTTATTGGCTATGCAGCACATTGAACTGTTTGTTAAATTGCTGGCTACCCGCCCCGCCTCCCACCCATGCCGTGCCAGCCTACCCTAGCCAGGGGGGGCGGCAGGGGGGCGCTAGAGGCAAAAGGGGGCAGCAGGGGGGCGCTAAATGGCAAGGAGAGTGGCCCCCACCCTTTGGCCTGTGCAGTTACCTCCTTGAAAGCAAACA
>JANHZT010030408.1:0-10537 GCA_032468215.1 Stegonotus admiraltiensis | reverse complement strand
CTCTACTCTACTCTACTCTACTCTACTCTACTCTACTCTACTCTACCCATACCCATACCCATACCCATACCCATACCCATACCCATACCCATACCCATACATACTATACTAACTAGTATGTCTATAGTAGATTTTTCAGTCCAAAGGATTCTGGTTTTAAATTATTTAGCCTTTTCTTTTACCTATGGCTCAATTCCCATTTTTCTCTGGTGGAGGTTGTTTGCCTTTTTTTTCCTTTACTTCTTTTGTTTGTTCAGATGACAATAAGGACTCTTAGTTACTCACCAGTATTTAAGACCTTTCATAGTGGATCACTGGTATAAGAAACATGGTGTACAGAAAAGATGTGGATTATTGCACTTACTTTGAGTGGCCTCAAAGTGTTTGAAGAAAGTTCTTGCAGAAAAGTATATACACGAGGACTCACTTTCCCCATAAATTATTCTTTCACTGAATGGCTGAAGCCCTTCCATTAAGCCCTTCCATACCTTTCCATTTACATTAATTTAAGAACCAGTTTTGGTGAAGTTGTTAAGGTGCTACCCTAGAAACAAGGAGATGGAGTTATAATCCATATTTTAAGCATGAAAGCTGGCTGGTTGACCTTGAGCCAGTGATTATATCTCAGCCCAACTCACTTCACAGGGTTGTTGTTGTGCGGAAAATAGTGGAAGGAAGACATACTAGGAATGTTAAATTAAAAGTGGGATAAAATAAGATATATAGATAAAATAAAAATAAAAAATAAAATTAAAGATAAGATAAAAATAAAATTAGATAGATAGATAGATAGATAGATAGATAGAGATAGATAGATAGATAGATAGATAGATAGATGGATGGATGATGGGTGGGTGGGTGGATGGATGGATATAGTACTGTATTTTACTCATCAAAGAAGGTTTTTGGTAGTGTGTAAGTGTGTGGTTTTTGCTTTGTGTATGAAGCTTTTAAAAAAATTAAGTTGGGCATTTTTTTCATGAAGCTTGTACAAAATCTATTTTATAGGCAGACAAGAATCTTTTGCATATGATTATATGATCTGAGCGACATATGATTCTCAGCATCTCTCTGCTGCTCTCCATCAATCATCCACATATTTGCAGCTAAAACATAGCAGTCCCTTTTGAACTCTCTAACATCACCTTCAATGTAATACACTGAATTGCTTCAAGATGATCAAGTATGACACTAATGAAAATTACTTATGTTTCTAATTTGAAAAGGTTCATTTTGCAACAAGAACCATTAGTTGAATAAAATTTCTAGTTTAAATTAAGTTAGACTTAAAATATATGACTACATATTAAGCTCTCTTTTTTTTATAGAGATTTTTCACTCCAACTATTCTCTGTCCTTCAGAAAAGGGATGAAAAAAATAACATCAAAATGGATAAGTCATATGGGAAGCAGGGGAGGAGAAGAGGTTACATTTGGTGTGTAAAAATGTGTGAATATTTCAGGCATTTCAGACTTCTACAGTAACATTATACTCATTTTGTAGTTATCAAAAGATAAGTTCAGGGCAGCAAGTTCAGTGGTTTTATTTTAGCCCATCTATACTATGCTGCCCAAAGGAATCCTTAAACTTTTCTTTCAAATTGATATTAAATAAGCCCCTGCAAGCATATCTCAAGGAAATCTTTAACCTGAATTTGCATACGTTCTTTAAAAAGGATTTCAGTTTGATTAATTTCAGTATAAAATGAGAAGCTATTGTCTATAACTCAACTTGCAAAGTCTGAATTGGCTTCAACTAAATCTGTAGTTCTTGAAAGCTTTAGCTGGTCTTCAGGATAGCTGCCTTTTTACCCCCTGCCTGTATGTATAAGAACCTACTCAGATATTACAGCAGCAAAAGCACTCCACAGCAGGAAACGAGTGTTTTCAATTGCACTATGCATGATCTGAAAATTATGCAGAAGAAATGCTTTGGAAATTGCTGGAACTTAAGTGTGACACCTCTTTAAGATAGCCTTGTCTTTTTTTCAGACCTCCATTCAAGACTTGAGGAAAAGATTCAGCTCTTTTAAGAAACTGCAGCTAGAATCTGTTTCTTCACTGACATGGAATACTTCCTGCAATATATTCAGAACGAAGTTAGAATGTAAACTAGGTACAGATTCTAGAGTTGCTTTCAAAAATATTATTTTTAATTCTCCAAAATAAGAAGAGTTGTTTAATGATGCCATCTTTGAAAGTCATTTTTTTTATTTTCAAACTAATTTTGCTGAAATGTGGGAAGTCACAGAGGATGTTGCTCACAAGTTAAAGAAAGACATGAATTTCTCTTGCATACATATACACAGCCCCCATTTGCACTTTGAAATTAAATAAGAACATCACACTTCACATGATTTCATTACAATTTTCTTGTTTAAAATGCTCTCTAAAACGGAATCTCTCTCTCTCTGAGATGCTTCTTTTTGGGATTGCTTGCTACCTGACTTTGGTGGCAAGCCACACTTGGCTTGTGAGCTGTACACTGTTGATCCCTGTCCTAGTTCAACTACTATAGCATCAGAAAAGGGAGGACAGAGAAAAACACAGAGATTCCTTTCTCCAGCTAAGTACTTATCACATTGATAAGTCAAGATCGAAGTTATCAGAAAACTTAGAATATCCAATGGACAATCATGACTGGTATGAATTTTGAATATTAACGTCTGATTGCAGAGGAAAAAAGAGGAGGATTTGGGGATGATTCATTGGTTTCAGAAAAATTTGTATAGTATTTTCATCCATTTCATTGCAACTAGGGGATGCACCAAAGATGACTTCAAAATCCACGCAGATTGTATATTCTGATTTCACCTCTGGCTTGCTAGAGCGATTTCTCTGGTGAACCTCATGCTGTTTAATAAAACCCAGGACTTAAATATGGTTGCATTTGCTGAAAGTGTTCTGCCTGTATATTTTTATTTGAGGCAATTTATTATTTTTGCTTGCATGCATTCCAAGTAAGGGACCAGTGATCTCTTTAGCAATGTTTTGTCATTGTATAAAAACCATGTATCTTTAAAGTCCTCTATAAATGCTTCATAACGGTTGTTAAACAGGGAATTAAGAAAGCAGTTGCACACAAAATGTGTTCTGGCTGTTGGCTTAGAAAATTTGAAAAGCCCATTTCTCTTTTACATGAGAATGTGCACTTGTATATTCACAACCCCATACATTTTTTACTCTTCTCCCAGCCTGATTCCATGTAGATAGTTTGGAATTACCAGAATCATTGGTCAGCACAACTAAATAGAAAAAAAAAACTGCTTTAAAAGATTTGTGTAATAACAATAATAAGGTAACAGAACTCTAATTAGAAAAATGAAAATCTGTAGGAGCAATAGGATTTCCTTGCTGGAATGAAATGGTCTCTTCAATGATGAAGAGTTAAGTTTATGTTGATAGCCATGTGAGCTTTTCAGTTCATAGACCAGGGCCGCCTTCACTTTTTATCAAAGCACTTGCATTAAAATAACTGCCTTTTCCTGCTAAATAAACAAACACCGGAAGCGATGCTGTAAGATTCCATTCATTACCGTCTTTTCCTGAAAATAAGACCCTGTCATATATTTTTCTGAATCCTGAAATAAGCGCTTGGCCTTATTTTTGGGGAGGTCTTATTATTTTGGGGCGCATGGAGCAAGATGGGGGTTCTCTTGCCATCTTACCTGATTTCCAGCTCTGTCTCCCTAACCCTAACCAGAGGAAATAGCCAGGACCAGCTGTGCATGCACTTAAATATTTTCAGGGAGGGCTTATTTTCGGGGCGGACTTATTTTTGGGGCGGCTTATTTTAGTGCATGCACTCAAAGCCCGATTGAGCTTATTATCCAGGGAGGTCTTATTTTCAGGGAAACAGGGTATAATAATAAAAAAAACTTGAAATTATTAAAGGAATATCTTTATCAAATTTGTGCAATATAAATAAATTAGGCTGAAATTCCATACACACTTCAGTGGAAGTTAGTATCACTGGATTCATTCAGTATAACGTGGTGTATGTGATACTCAATGTATTTACTCATCTAAAGAATCTTTGACCAAAAACTCTTCCAGAGCCATATCCATTCAATTAAAAAAAGGGAAGTTCCATATTCTGCAGCAGTAATGATTAAAAGATTTAAGAAAGAGAAGAAAAAGTTGGGAGAAAAAGAAACAGGTTTTAGCACCAGATCCCAAAATTAAATGAAATATGAAATAAGGACCATTAGGATGCTTTCAAAATAATATGATATCCCTTAGTTTTAATGAGATAAAATATATAAAATTCTTCATGTATCAGAAAAAGCAAAAATAATACTTGTATATCTGGGGTTTACAGCTATATCTGATATTTAATCAAATCATTAAATTTAAAAAAGTATCAATTATTTTACCTCCTATGCTGTCTTTCATCTATACGGAGGAGCTGTCTTCATTGAAAAGTCTTCTGTCAATGCAATAATTTTCCACAGGACCAAGAAGCCTGGAATCAGGATTCTATTGAACATTTCATGATTTTTTACAGATTTTATTTATTCATAGTTTAAGGTATGTGACTGGGTGGTTTAACTATGGGTGAAAGGCCTTGACTGATAAAGGGACTCTCAACTGGACACTATGGCTCTCTGTACTTAAAGGAAAAGACAGTGCGGGCAAAGATAGTGCACCTATTTCAGGTCTGTCTCTTCAGGATGGAATTACATGCTATTAAAATGCCTGAGGAAAGCCAGTGAAGTCTTACAGTACACCTGCTCAGCTGTCACTTTGCCTTCACATATATTTTTGAAATCACACAACCGAGTCAAAGAGTACAGAAGGATCATTGCAAAGTGTTTAAATGGTGTAGCATGTGATGAAAGAAATGTCTTCTTTTCAAGGCTTTAAAATAAAAAAATAGACTCTGACAATGAACGTTGCACATCAGCAGTTAATCATGAATCATAGGCAGTCCTCCTATAAGGACAAATAAGTCTCTATCCTGGGACAGGTTGGAGGTAACCATTAAAGCATACAGCTCATCCACCTGGAACCCACACTGTATTTCAGACATTAACATGATTGAGTAGGTTCAGAGGTATTTCACGAGAAGAGTATTCCACTCTACTCACAATAGAATTCCCTATGCCTCCAGGCTTAAAATTTTGGACTTGGACAATCTGGAATTGTGCCGCCTGCGGTCTGATTTAGGAATAGTACACAAAATTGTCTGCTACATCTTGCCTGTCAACGACTTCTTCAGTTTCAACCACAATAGTACACAGGCAAACAATCGATACAAACTCAAGGTAAACTGCTTCAAACTTGATTGCAGGAAATACTATTTCAGCAACAGAGTGTCAATGCGTGGAATGTTCTACCCGGTTCCATTGTTACAGCCTCAAACCCTCACAGTTTCAACCTCAAACTGTTTACCGTGGACCTCACTCCATCCTTAAGAGGTCCATAAAGGGGACGTAGATAAGCACACCAGCGTGCCTACTGTCCCTGTCTTAATGTCCCCATTTATTTGTATTTACGTCCTTTGTTTATGTTCGTACCTATACTTGTTATCTTGTACATGTTTGATAAATAAATAAATAAATAAATAAATAAATAAATAAATAAATAACTAACAGCTGACTGTCAAATGCTTAACTTTGCATTGCTATATTTGTCAGACAAAGATAATATGAAGATACGGTTCTAGCAAACTAAATTGTTTTGAAGTGGATTAGGAGAGGAAAGGTAGGCAGTAAGGCATATTAATGAGGCAGAAGAGAAGATTTGGTGTAGAAACATAATGGAGAAAGATGAAAGAATGTAGAGACTACTGAACAGGATTCCTAACTTTCAGAGGGTTCAGAGTCTCAACTGAACCTTAAGTGACATGCTAGGAATCCCCTCGTTAGTGAGTCTAAGGCAGTGATGGCTAACCTTTTCTGAACTGAGCGCCCAAAGTTCGCGTGCATGCACGCGAATGTGTATGCACGTGCCCAAACCCCAAAATGCAATGTGTGTGCAGCCCTGCGCATGTGCCCCACCTCCACGCATGCATGCACATGCAACCCCGCGCATGCGCAGCAGAGACCCGAAGACCAGCTGGCTGGTGGGAGGTGCGCAGGCATGTGCAGCAGAGCTGAACTGGGGAGACGGCTCACATGCCCACAGAGAGGGCGCTGTGTGCCACCTCTGGCACATGTGCCATAGGTTCGCCATCATGGGTCTAAGGTGTTTACATTAAGTAGCTCATTGAATATGTAGCACCATGTAATTCAACATTTCTCCTATGGGTTATACCGAAAGTTGATAAGAAGGATTCAGGGACTCTGTCTTTATTTACAGTTTGGCCTTAATACTCTGTTCATGTTACAAAAAAGATTTTAATCTTTTTTTTAATCTTGTGAGAAGCCTCTCTGGACATATTAAAAGTAAGCTGCCCATAGCAGTTTTTGAAATTGTTATTGTACCTACAGTATGGCATGGTTAGTTCATTTTCTTTTAATGTATTTGTATTTGTTGACTGTAATTCTTTTTGATGGGAGGGAGAAGTTTCACTGTGGAGAGCTCCTTCTCTACCCCGGTTATATTTTGGAACCAAAATTGGAAAAAAAAAACCTTTAAAGTCTACCTTCCATCCCCAAAATTCACAGCGTACAGGTTGTATTTCACAATAATGTGCAACAACAATAATGACAACAAAGAACACATAAAGGAAGGAAACCACAAAATAAAGCTTTCTATATTTCACCCCTGACAGGCAATTCTAATTGCTTTCATGAGAGACACTAATTAAAAATGAGCTCTTTCCCCCTCCCCATCTGATATAAGCTTGTAGCTTCCCTGTTTTTAAGACTGTAATGGATTACTGTTTCCCTCTAGCCAGCCCCCACCCCCTGCTTTGAGCTGACATTTAAAGCAGAGGCAATTTCCATTTATGCCAATTATCACTGCCAACCGTGTAGGGAATAAATTAACGATATTGTTATTATTAGGCAGAGTGAGTATATTCATGTTAATGCTTAAGAGCCATAGTTCATAAGACTGCTAGTTTCTTGCAAGCAAATGCAGAACATAATCTTGGGCCAGGCTGTGCAGGATTTTGGAGAGGAAACAAGCTGGTCTTTGTTTCCAACTGTGAAACTTAATTGTCAGATCTACTGACATGGACTAGGTTTACCTGTAAGGAATATAATAACAATAACAATAATAGACTAGAATTCTCGAAAGGGCAATGCCTACAATTTACCCAGAATAAAATTAATTTCAACGTTAGTGGTGTCAGCATCAGTTATGCACTAAAAATAGATTTGATTATTCCCTTTATATTTTCTATTAAAACATTCATTTATCATTCTGTTATTCATTCACTTGAACTAAATTCACAGTGTAATAAATTTCATTTGGGTTCATTATATCCATCAGTTCTTATTTCTCATTAGTTTGGTGAAAATGAGACTCAACTGGTCTGCTGCCTTTCATTTCAGTATTTTTCATTCTGGTCACATGGCATAGTCAAGTAGTCTGCTACCATGTCATGATAAATTTTAGAAAGACAGGAGATAAGGTATTTCATGTGTTCACCCAGTGCAGAATAGTCAATGCCACATAAACAGGCAGAACTCCATGTCATGAAACATATGAGCTCATGTATGGAATATGGTAGTTTAGGGCCCCATTAATTTCCATGAAAATTCCCTAAATCCTTTTCTTACAACCTTGTTGCACCCTTCCAAAAGCTTCCAAGTTATCTAAGTGACCTGCCATTAACCACCTTATTTCAATGTAATGGTCTGAGAGAATAACCTTGGAAGGTAAGAGGAGGAAGAGGAGCCACAGTCTAGGGCAAGAGATATCTCATGTCCACAGAAGGAATAGAGGTTTGGGAAGCATCTCAGAAAGGTCTCTAGTTCTCTGGAAAGTGACACAAAGGAAGAGGAGAAATGCTCACAGACTTGCAGAACACTGGAATTATAATCTCAAATAAAAGGTAGCAGGCTGACTGACATCCAGAGAAATTCCCTTTGTCCCCGGTTTATCAGGGAGGAGGTAAATAGCAAATCCACTTTCCCACCTAATCTGGTAAGAAGACAGATAAAGCCAGGTGATTTTTTCAGCATGAGTACCACTGTATTCATTAAGAGTGCTATTTATTTATTTATTTTTAGTACAGCAAGTCCAGAGATCTAGAAGAAAGCTTAGAAAAGAGGAGAAGGAAAAATGTTTTCAAAAGAGAGATTAAGAGTGCAAACTCTGTAGATGGGGCTACCTTTGAAGATGACCTAGAATACGGGTGTCAAACTCGCAGAGTCACATTGCTGTAACGTGACATTTTGTGACATTTTTTCCTTTCGTGGATGGGTGTGGCCTGCATGACACTTTCTTCCCACGATCGCCAGTTTCACACCCCTGAAGAACTTTCATTTGATCCAAAGTATGACATCCAGTCTGCTAATTGAGAGGTCCCAGAAGTAGTCATGCAACAGCAGTACTGCTGCACCAGTTACTAATTTGCTTGTGAGTCAAAAACAAACCGCTGATTATCCTCAATAAAGGACCACATGCCTGCCTCTCGAGTATTTATAGGTTTGCATCTCCTGGCAGGATTTGGTCCCTCCAGTGAGATCTTGTAAGGAAGGTTTACTGAGTTTCTCTATTCTGTGCACATGAGAAATTATGTGCTTCCTCAGCAGCCTCCTCTACATCTTGGAATGCTTTGCCTCCAGAAGTAGGAATTGCATCTACTAACTGATCAGCTTTAAGAAGATTGTGGGGAAATTGGACCATTATTCAAGCCTTTGAACATAAATATTAGGATTTTAAAAAACAATTTAGGGATTTTTAAAATTTTTAGCACACACACAAACACACACACACACACACGTGTGTATTACATACTGACAGACCAGGAACTGAATCCAAGCAAGCAGGCAATATGTAAAATACTGAAATAAATTAATATTAGCTCAAGAATCAGTGGCTCCTTCTCCTCCAAGAATTTACATAAACACCCATACATCAGAACAAGCCCAAAACCTGGTCCTTTATAAATCCTGGAGCTAACTTCAGTGATCCTAGTTTGCTATCCAAATTTACTATTAAACTGCTTAGGAATGAACTTTCCCTTATCTGCTTTCAACTGGACTTGGAAAACAGAAATGCCAAAAAAAAAAAAGTGTCATGAGAGCTGTTTCATCCTTGTTAATAAAACACATCTCTCTGATAGGCTCCTCAGTATAGTACAATTACCTTTAACTTTTTTTTAATGCTGGCACTTCTTGCAATAGAATTTTCTCATTTTCTCTACAGCTCTTCTCTCTCCTTCTCTTTTTAGTCACACTACCCCTACCATTTGGGGACATGAAAGTCTTCTCAGAAAGTCTGGCAGACATTCCAGATCAGATTTTAGGAGCATGCAAAAAGCTGTGGGAAAGAGGATAAAATCACCCCCCACCCCTTTCATTTTATGATCAGTAACAGTGGTAGCAGCATTTAATCAATCAATATCTTATATAATTCAACCCAATGTGCATGAGATAAAGAGTGAAGTTTGCAGTGTTTGATAACCTCCCTTCTTCTTATTCCCTGAAATCAAGCTAACTTTGCTGTAGTTCACCTCTTTAATACAGACTGTCTCTCTTCTTTGATTTCTTAATATATACGTTGATGCTGGCAACACAACTATTTAACTATCAATGGGTTTCTCTACTTTTCAATTCTATAGTGAAAGACAATATGACATAATCCAATAGGCTGCTATAATAACTCTCTTTATTACATATTTTAATTTATTTCCTTGATTCATTTGAACTATTTGAGCTTCCTTTTGCATGATGAATTCTTAGTTATAAAAATGGACTAAGAATCACTGTCACAATACACAAGTACTTTTACCTTTTTAAAGTATTTTTTAAAATACCCTTCTATTTCACATAGTGAGTGATAACATTTTTTGGATATTATTGCAGCAACTAGGAACTATCAATTCATAAAGACACAGAAAGATCAAAATGATAAACACTAGGAGGGAAGTGCCACCTTTTGGCAGCTTCTCACCAAATCCTTGAGTGTTCAGTGAGACAGAAATGAACAGGAAGAAAGTTGAAGTTTGGCCTATTGATGCTTCATGTACTAGAAACAGAAAGAAAAAATCAGGCTGTATATTTTACAGAAATTTACTAAATTTGCCCTAACCAAAATGAAATACATTTGCATACCAAAAGAGTACTTTTGAAATTTTATTATGTGTTTTATAATTTTGACTGCGTTTTTGCACTCCTATACAAATGTTCATGACAAGTTTTACTGTTATTACTGTGGATGAATATCCAGACTGGTACAAGAAGGAACTAAAAGGAATGCTCAGAAGCTGAACAAAATGCCCTTCACTAGGTTAAATACTCAGTAGTGCTCATTAACTAATAATGTTCTTTCTAGGCTCCTATGTAACAGAGAAAGGCTGAGTTTAACTCAGTTCTGATGGGTTTGTTTGTGCACTGATACTGTGAAATATTTCAAGGATCAGGCCCAATAACTCACACAGACATTGGTATCTGGGATCCAGGATTATCTTTATTCT
>JANHZT010030151.1:0-10549 GCA_032468215.1 Stegonotus admiraltiensis | reverse complement strand
TCAGGCATGGGAAGGGTTTTGTGGCTCCTGGTGTTTTCTTTTCTGTGGGAAATGGGTCCAAATGGCTCTTTGAGTGTGTAAAGTTGCAGACCGCTAGGCTATCCAATCTGGCCTTCAAATTCTTAATTGAACACCAGATGGCAGCAAAGAGCAATATAAAAACTGTATACTCTGCTACCCTCAAGTGTTGAGGCTGATTTTTACACTCCATATGGAATAACCTTGTTTTGCTCTGTAAAATGTAGAGATCATTTCGAGCAGCATGATCAATTTAACTGTGACTAGATTCATCTATCACCTTATACTTATGTGTGGTTCGACATGTTATGTCAACTCAGCCAACGGTAGCCTATCCAACAATCACGGTTGGGCAAATTATGGTTTAGCCTAACATACGAATCTTCTTTATTTCCATGTTTATCTTGTTTATTAACTTTTCATTGTTTATTTTATTGTTCTGTTATTTTACTTTTGTTCCAGTTACCCTGTTTTCTTTTCTTCATTTTTTATTGTTGTAAGCTGTCTAGAATAGCCCCATAGCAAGATAGATGGTAAATAACTTTAACAAATAAAAATTTAAAAATAAGTTTATGCTGGGAGAAAAAAAAGCAAACGGTGGGTGCTTACAAACCCATAGAGCCCTGGAATCATGGCTTCAAAGGGATAAGCAGCTTATAGTTTTTAAAAAATAAGAAAAACTTGCTTTTTGGAGAGGAGAAGAATAGCAAATAGGTAGTCAGTTTGTCAGTCTGTTGGTGGGTTATCTCAGTTTTTCTCAAACTTAGAAATTTGAAGATGTATGGATTTTGACTCATGCAGGTTGAGGAATTCTGCAATTGAAGGATACCCATTTCAAAATTGCTTATTTATCTTCTTTTCTTCAGAAACATAACTCTTAACTTTTTTCATATGTTCCATATGTATTAAGTTTATGGAACAAATTGTACTTTTGGCATCAGCACAGAAGCTATTAAGAAAATAAGTTGGCAACCCTGATCCTGATCGATAATACTTCTTGAGACATAAATCATATAGGTGCCTATTTAGCAACAGAAAAAAAAATGATTAGCAAATGATGCGTTGAAGTGTTATCATCAGTTACTCTAGACTTGTGTTGAAGATTATATAACAAGGAAATGATTTTCTTTCCAGGTGACTTTTTGTTACTGCCTTCTCTGTCTTTCCCAACAGCTTATTTTGTCAACATGTTCTGACCTAAAAGCATCAATCAACTTCTTTGTAACTGAGCCTTTCTTAAAATCCTGGAAAGTTGAGAAGAGCTCCCACCTCAGACGTGGCCCTATAGGAGAAACAATTATCATGCTAGGACATTTCTTCAGCTTTTTTCAACAAGGGTTCCCAGATCATCCTTTGACCATTTGTTCCATGCTGATTTTGAGGTAATGTTTCTCAACCTCAGGAACTTTAAGAATTCTGGTAATTGAAATCTACACATCGTAAAGTTGCTGGAGTTGAGAAACAATGTTCTAATGAATCCAGGGTGGCTCCTTAAACGTGAGACCTTTTACTAACGCAGGATGTTGTGACCAGTTGTATTGTGTCCATATACCTGGAAGAGGCCACTTTGATGTCATCACACTTTGTTCTAGAGCCATGGAGATTTCAATCAGCCATGGAGATTTCATGGATAGCTTTGAACCTGTCCTTATTTATTGGCATAACTTAAGTTTACTTGGCTGATGCCTTGAGCTCCTAAGCAAAGGTAGAAGACGAAGGTAATAAGTGGATACATTTAAATTGGGCTAGGAATTAGGTAGTCCTTCAAATAAATGAGGTTTTTAGAATAGAATAGAGTTGGAAGGGAGTTCCAGAGTTGGAAGGGTCCTTCAAATAAGTGAGGTTTTTAGAATAGAACAGAGTTGGAAGGGAGTTCCAGAGTTGGAAGGGACCTTGGAGGTCTTCTAGTCCAACCCCCTGCCCAGGCAGGAAACCCTACACCACTTCAGACAAATGGTTATCCAACATCTTTTTAAGTCACATCTTTGGATCATTTTCCATTGAAAAACTTTTAAGGTAAAGGTTCCCCTCACACATATGTGCTAGTTATTCCCTACTCTAGGGGGTGGTGCTCATCTCTGTTTCAAAGCCAAAGAATCAGCGCTGTCCGAAGACGTCTCCGTGGTCATGTGGCCAGCATGACTAAATGCCAAAGGCGCACTTTTAAAAATTTTTAAAAAACTTTTAAAAATGGGTAAAAGCTGAGTGATTTTATGTTAGTTCCCACATCACATGAGTTTGTTTAACAAGCACCCAATGGCATTGGCTAGTTTTGTACAAGGAGCTAACTTATAAACTGTGGTGCTGAAGGGCACTCTAGATGGATTCCCTGAAGATACCTACCTTAGATGTTTCTATCCATCTTAATGTTTGGATGGTGCTAACCAGGGGCGGGTTTCAAAACCTGTCGCTACCGGTTCACTCATGGGCGTGGGTGCACTCACGCGTAACACTTCTGTGCATGAGCAGAAGCGTCTGGGTGTGTGGGTGGAGCCTTCTGCCAATGCCGCTACAAATTCGCTCGACCCAGGACGAACTGGGAGCAACTCACTACCAGTGCTAACCCTGTGGTCCTTTAGAAAGCCTTTAACTTGGTTATTCTCCCTGGGCGCTGAGGCCAGGATGAGTAAAGTTTCCATTGGGAGAAGGTATGAAAATGAGAAAGGTCACTCCTTATTGATTACTGATTACTATTGAATATTTTTGACTCGGCTTGTTTTCTGTTGTAAGCTGCCTAGAGTTCCTTTGCTCATGTTGAGCGGGCCACATAAATTCTCCAAACAATTAAGCATGCTGAGTTCACCTTTGTCGCTTTGTGATTTCATGGGCTGGAAAAGGAGTTAAACATTCAGCAGTACACCTTGTAAGATTTCTTTTAATATAATGAATTATTGCTATCTGTATAAAAGTGTGAATTAATAAAACAACACTCCTTAAGGCAGTGTTTCTCAACCTAGGCAGTTTAAGATTGTGGACTTCTAGAATTTCCCAGCCAGAAGATATGAGGACTTTGAGTGCCAGAATTTTGGGAGTTGATATCCACACAACTTAAAATTTCCAAAGTTGGGAAACACTGCCGTAAGGAATAGTCAGACTACTGTCATCTGGTAGAAGCCATGATACCTTCAAAATAAGGTTGCATGATAATAATAGTGTGACGTCATTGCAGATGGTTGTGATTCTGAATATAAAATGGGAATGTCCAATATTAACATCAGATCATATCCCTGTTCCCCATCAGGATTCTTAGGAAACAAAGATTTCTACAAAAAAATGAAATCTATCTATCTTAGCACATAGATGAGACAAAGATCATGTTGTACACCCACATCAGGTTTTGTGGAAGAATAAAATATTTCCCTATATGGTCTGTGCATCAGTTTCCTGTTCATTCTGAAATATTTCTGCAAAATAAAAGCCACTGTGTTTTGTCATATCTTGAGGCTTTGCCTCAGGACAGTCACAAGTGATTGAAAAACACCTTAACATTTCCAGAAGTGCAGGACAAAATCCTAGAAGGGCATCTTGACTAACCATGATACTTTAATAGTACAAAACCATTAAATCTGTAGGAGAACTAGAGAGAGAAACAAGTAGAAAGTTAGTTTGGTGTAGTGGTTAAGGTGCTGGCCTACAAATCAGAAGACTGTGAGTTCTAAACCTACGTTAAACATGAAAAACAGCTGGGTGAACTTGGGCCAATCACTAGGAGACCGTGAGTTCTAGTCCCTCCTCAGGCATGAAAACCAGCTGAGTGACCCTGAGCCAGTCACTCTCTCTCAGCCCAATCCACCTCACAGGATTGTTGTTATGGGCAAAATAGGAGGAGAAAGGAGTATTAGATATGTTTTGTCCCTTTGAGTTACTTATAAAATAATAAGAGGCAGGATAAAAATGATAAACAAGCACACAAATAAATAGCCCCATTCAGATAAGTTTATTTGATGGATAAAAATGTTTCCCTGTTAATCCATTAATTTAACCAATTAATCAATGCAGTGTAACACAGGACTACCATTTCTCAGTTGCAAAACTCTAGAGGCTCACCAGATAGCAAAAAAAAAGGTTAGTTTTCAGAATCTCATCTAATTTTTGCAGTCTTTATATGTAGCCCCTATGCAATACCTCCTTTTTTATGACACTGTAGTACCTATTCAGGGTAGAGTCGGGGCGACTGAATGAAGGTGAGCATTTAGTGGCCAGATGCCCTTCCTGATGCCTATGTGGAGTACACAGCAATTTTTTTTCCAGAAGCCCTTATAAATCCTAATATACAGTTCTCTCAATTAGCTCTTTTACAGGAAGATTGGAAGCTGTAGATGTTTACAGCCTCTTCAGTAAAGTCAGTGGGGCATGATCCAAGATAGATCCCACAAGATCTGCCTGTTGTCGTCTGCCATTAGAAGATCCCTGCACCAGTTTGCATAGACTTCACTACTCTTAACGTAGCAGTCAGATAGTTGCTTAAACAAGGAACACACAGAGAGGATCTCAAAATGATCTATGAACCCAGAAATGGGAAGGAAGTTGTCAAGACACTTCTGGTTTTCTGAGGACAGAGTCAAAATGCTTCCTTTTTTATTCTAGCAATCTCAGGAAGGGGATGGGCATAGATGTCCCTGTTTAGAAGGTGTGCTACTTTATTATTAATGTATTTATCTCAATATTTCCATGTCCCCACTGTCTTGCAATACCTCTCCCTCCTCCAACCAATGTGATCCCCAGGATAAAAAACCCCCACAAAACTTTGTTCCACTTCCGCTGCACATAATGCAAGATATCCCCAACAAAATTGTGGGTTGCTCAGAAATCAACTTCTTATTGAACGTGCTGCAATGAGAAGAGCGAAGACATTGATTTCCCCTTTCCCCGCCACACAGCAGTTGTGGTTGGCATAATTGACAGTTGCCTTCTGTGCTTCCGGATTTGTGTACGTTGAATTTGGCGGTTCAGAAAACTGTGTGAAACGAAGTAACTGGGTTTGGTCTGCAAAGTGCAATTCAGTTCCCTGTAGGCTTAACCAGAGTTTGTGGCATTGTAAAGACCATCATTTATGATGGTCACAGTCCCAAGGGGGACTTATAAACAAAACAAAAGAAAGAAGTAGATCAGATAGGGAGGAATTGCCAAAGATTATATGGCAATTAACACATCAAAGCCTGAGTGTCAACCAGACATTCTTGTGCTGATGGGTAATGTACATAATGCAAAGTGATAAGAATCCTCTCCCTCTTTTTAATTTAGAAAAAATGCTGTATCCTTTAATGAATTCCAACTCCTCCATGTCCTCTGATAAAAAAAAAATGGCTTTGCACATGACCACAACTTTCAGTTCAAAGGCAGATGGACCTGCACCACTGAAATATTTCTGCACCAAACTTTTTTTTTAAAAAAGTGCTATGTTTGAGGTCAGAATTACAAGAGTTGGAAGGGATCTTGAAGGTCCTCTAGTCCAACCCCTTTCTCAAGCAGGAGACCCTATGCCAGTGATGGTTAACCTTTTTGCTGTCATGTGCCAAAACGGGGGGAGCACAGTGGGGTCATGCGTGCACGTGCCCACACCCATAATTCAATGCGCACATGACACCCCCTCACTCCCCCTGCTTTTGGCACGTGATGGCTCGGTGGGCCCGGTAGGCCCGTTTTTCACCCTTGCTAGGCTCCAGAGGTTTTCTTGGAGCCTGGGGAGGGCAAAAACAGCCTTTCTCACACCCCCGGAGGCCCTTCAAAGGTCAGAAACAGCCTGTTTCCTGACTTCCGGTGGGACCAGAAGGCCCAAAAATCAGCTGGTGGCGCGCTGGAGCTGAGCTAGGGCAATGCTCACGTGCCCGCAGATATGGATCCACGTGTCACCTGTGACACCCGTGCCATAGGTTCGCCATCACGGCCTTATGACAATTCAGACAAATGGCTTTCCCATCTCTTCTTAAAAACCTCCACTGACGGAGCACGGGCCAGCTGGGGATTTCTGAGAATTGAAATCCATGCATCTTTTCTTTTATGTACATAGTTCATAGTAGCTTTTATGTACACTGCGAGCGAATGCACCAAGACAAATTCCTTCTGTGTCCAATCAGATTTGGCCAATCTCAAATCTCTGTACCTTGAGAAGCATCTCCAAAACATGACCATCTTCCATCTGAACACAAACAAATGCCCACTCTGGGTTATTGGTTCAATTGCTGAAATTTGTTTTAAAAAAATATTTTTGAGAGGGGCAATATTCAATTCTTGTAACTTTCAAACCCTGCATTCTGAAAAAGGATAGAATGGAACTGAACCACCTTCTGTAGGCCATTGTCCAAATATTTGAAGAATGCTAACATATCCCATCTCACTTTTCACATTTTTCAATTCAGAATAGATCTGGTGCTTTGCTAAATAAGCTAACTCTCTCCTCTTTGTGGCAACCTCTCAAATACTGGAATAGTGCTATCATGTCATGCGTAGACCTTATTTTCTCTAAACTAGCCATACCCAGTGGTGGGATTCAAGTAATTTAACAACCAGTTCTCTGCCCTAATGATTTCTTCCAACAACCAGTTCACCAAACTGCTCAGAAAGTTAACAACCAGTTCTCCCAAAGTGGTGCACACTGGCTGAATCCCACCACTGGCCATACCCAAATCCTGCAAATGTTCTTTTTAGTCTCCAGGCTTTTAATCATTTTAGTTGCACTTGTCTGCACTTTTTCCAAAGTCTCAAAATCTTCTTTGCAGTGGATGTAGTGTTCCAGGTGTGGTATTTTTTGGAAACCAAACATTCTCTATCTGTTGAAAGTTATTCACAGAATATAGTTTCAAATCCTCAGGTTGTTACCTGTCACCAAATCTGTTGCAATTTCTATCAACCTTTCTTAAAATGGTTCTCCCAGGAATAGATGCAATACTCAAGGAAGGATTCTAGCAGTGTGAGAAAAAGTGGAATTGTGACGTCCCATGATTGGGAAACAATACTTGTGTTATGGAAATGCTTCTGCATTTTTATGTAGCTATTTGACACCACTGACTCACATTCCATTGGTAATCAATTTTTAGTTCAGGTTATGTTTTAAATATGGTAGTTGTTAATCAGCAACAGCAAAGTGACATCACCCCACAGTGATATCGATAAAATGATACAACTTTGTGGCACAGCTGGATGCCAACTCTGGCATATGTGTCATTATATGGCCAGAGATTCCATTTGGTTCTGCCACACGGTTATATTGTTTTGCCCATATCACTGTGGGATGATTTGCTGTTATTGCTAACAACTAAACCTTTAGGATTAAATACTGACTTTGTGGTATATTCAATGTACTACAATTGTATATCCAGCATATTACTGACTTACCATGGAAGTGTGTATATACAATGTATTACAATTAAATTTGAGTGTTTTGATATGGAGATCCATTGGCTGAGATCATTCTAGGTCATAAATATGGTTGTTTGGTTTTGGCTTTATTTTGACCTGCAGATCCAGGTGCATGTCACCTGGTTATGGTTTGCAAATCACAGTTTACCTCACTGCATGTTGTGTAAAGCTAACCTATAGCAAACAATGACTTAGCAAAATGTTTATTTAGGGAATGGTTTTTCGAGAAAGGAAGTGTACGTATGCCATTCTTCGGTGTCTTATTTCATCCAGATTCTCTATCTTCATTTTATTCTGCATTTTTTCCTTGTATGAAAAGAGCCAATTTGATCTAGTGATTACAACATGAAAAGCCAGTAAATTGTGAGTTCAAGTCCCATCTCAGCCATGAAAGACAGCTGGGTTACTTTGGGTCCAGCACTCTCTTTTAGCCCAACCCACCTCACATGATTGTTGTGAGGAAAATAGGAGGAAGAAGGTATGTTGGACATGTTTGCCATCTTGACTTAAGAGACCCAGTTTGGCATAATGATTAAGGCACCAGACTAAAGAGCAGGAGACTGTGAGTTCAAATCCCATCTTAGCTATGAAAGCCAGCTGGGTGACTTTGGGACAATCACTTTCTCTCAAACCAACCCACCTCACAGAGTGGTTGTTGGGGGGTAGAAGGAGGAGGGAAGTGTGTTGGATATAGTCACCTCCTTGAGGTATTTGCAAAAATAATAAAGGTGGGAAAGACACAAATAATACAAAATGAATCGTCAATTTCCCATTTCTGAATCTATATTGAATATTCACTAGGCTTTGTTTATGTTTGTTATTGTATTTCTGATTTAAATACTCCAGGATTTTTATTTCCAAGGTGGAGGAATAATATATTTATTGGAAAGCTCATTAGAATTTGTGAATTATATCAGATGAACCTTCCTTAGGTTTGTCCTTTGTAGAGATGGTATGACAGCTCAGCTATCTTGCCAAAAAGACGTTAATGGTATTGCTCAAGAAAAGGAAAGAAATATATATATATTGTTTTCAAGCGCCACCTCCCTCCTCCCTCGGCCTCACCCACTTTAGGACAAGCCCCTTATTGCCAGGAAATATAGACAAAAGAGCAAAGCATGACATGAAATACTTCCTTTCAGAGATTCACTCTGTTCTCCGTGAACTTCAGAAGAGATATGCAAAAAGATGAAACTCAGCCTTCAGTCCTGATGTAAAGAGATAACCCAAAACACAAATAATAAAAAGAAATAATTACCCATGCCCACAGGGTATTCAAAAATAATGGTATGGGGTAGTGGTGGGGAGAAACCAGGAGAAGGATCTGCCTTGGCTGAGAGTTTGAGCAGCGCCTTGTCTGACTCAGAATCAGAAAAGAACTGGAAAGGACCTTGGAGTCTTCTAGTCCAGTCCTCTGCTTAGCAGGAGATTCTATAACCAGGATGGCAAACCTATGGCACTCGTGCCAGAGGTGGCATATGGAGCCCTCTCTGCTGGCACATGCACCGTCGTCCCAGGTCAGATCTCTGTGGCGTTTCTTTCGTGAGCTTCTGTTTCCCTGCAACCGATGAAACAGAAGCTCACGAAAAAAAAAGTTCTTACGTCTTGCTGCACTGCCGATGTTGGGATGCCTTGTCTGTCTCCCACCGGCTAGCTGGTCTTTGGGTCTCTGCTCACATGCACACGTGTCCATACATGTCCATGTGCATGTCCGCACATGTGCCTGTTCACACATGCACGTGTGCGCTTGCACTTTTCAGTTTGGGCATGCGCACACGCGCAGTTTGGGCACTTGGTGTCTACAAGGTTTGCCATCATCGTCCTGTGCCATTTCAGACAAGTGACTGTCCAGTCTTTTCTTAAAAACCTCCATTGTTGGAGCACCCACACCTTCTGGAGGCAAGCTGTTCCACTGGTTAATTGTCCTCACTGTTAGGAAGTTTCTCCTTAATTCCAGGTTGCTTCTGTCTTTGGTTAGTTTCCGCGTGGAAACTAATCAAGCCTGGAGGGTTATAAGTTCTCCACTTTTGTGTTAAAGACTTTAAAAGCTGGAGCACAAGTTGATTTTCAGCTGGGATCTGGTTTATTTCAGTGTCCCAAACATGAGAGAATTTTTATACACACTCACAGATGCATAACCCCAAGTTCAGGAATGGGCAAGACCCATGCTCCACTGCTCCATTACTGCCCAGGGATTTGGACTGAGGATTGATTAAGTGTTTTATTATTACCTTAGCAATTTGAAATGGTAATGGTTATTGAGCTCCATGTGATATTTTTTAAAAAAATGTTTTATTTGATTTGATTTTTATCCCACTTTTATTACTTGATAAGTAGCTCAAGGCAGTGAACCTAATACCTAATACTCATTCCTCCTGCTATTTTCCCCACCACAACAATCCTGCGAGGTGGGGGGAGACTTCCGGTTGATGCTGGGTGATTTAGTTGGGGAAATGGCGGGGCTCTTACGAGTCCCACAAAAACCCCAACTGGCGAGCCACTGCCGACAGGTCTGCAGACCTACCCTGTCCTGGAGGGACAGGGGAAGAGAGAGGGACCCTCTGGATGGCCAAGAGGAACGGGCAAGTTCCTCGGGGCCGGAGGAAGCCCTCTGAGCCAGTGGCGGGGGAGCGGCAGTCATGGCGACTGCCTCGAAGCCCGGGCCAACCAGAGAAAGCACTGTGCTGGAGGAAGAAGGAAAAGTGAGAGCGAGGCGTTTGGAAGCTGGGTAAGCAAGATCAAACCCAGGTGGGAACAGCATTTAAACGGTGGATATTGATAAGTGTGCCCCAGCCTTAATTAGCAGCTACGGTGTATTGGAGCAAGAAGATCTGCAAAATACCTTTTAAAAGGTATTTTACCCACCAAAGGATTATGGATGTTATTGCTAATTTGGAATGATTGATATTTTGAAAAGTTATAAATTTTGAACATTTGAACATTTTTTTAAAAAATTGTTTTTTTTAAATGGGAATGGATTATTCTTGGAAGAGAGAGAAAAAGGAAAGAGGTGATAAACAGGACTTTTTTAAAACAAAGGGAAAAGACAGCTTTGCAACAAAATGGAGACTGTGAAGAAGTGAAAGTGTAATTGTGGATTGCTAGCAGCTTGGAAGAGAAACTAAGTGTCTTGTTATTTTAACTGGATTACTTTGGCAACAAATAAGGAGCT
>JANHZT010030135.1:0-10550 GCA_032468215.1 Stegonotus admiraltiensis | reverse complement strand
TAACTGTACACCGCCTTGAGTCCATTGGAGAACGGCGGTCTATAAATCGAATAAATAAATAAATAAATAAATAAATGGGGTGAAAATTAATTTTTGCTATTTTTTTCACTGAGGGGTTCTAAAAATATGTGTTTTTACACCAAGAATTCAAATCTGCTGTTATTTTTGCAATTGCACAATGTTTAGTTAGTATTTGATCATATACCCCACAAATACTGTTAACTTTATCCTCTCAAAATTACACCTTGTGCTACAAAAATTAATCTTTTTCTGCATGAATTTTATCTAGTTCAGTAAAACATAATCCATGCAATTATAAACTAACATCAGAAAGCAATTATCTGAATTACAAAAATGTTTAAGTGAGTTTCATCAAATCTTGTTTTGATTTATTCTTTTATATCAGTTGCCAACTTGCTTCTTGTCCTCACGTTTCTCATGTGTATATACTCTGCTTGCTGCCTCTGTGACCTGTTTCTCACATCTCTCTATTGATTGGGCATGACAGGGCCACTGTGGTACTTGCATTTGTTTGTCAATGAACTTCGTTATTTCCGCTGTAGTCAGTTTGCACATCAAAGGTGGCTCATATACACCTTCAGACCAGTCAATCAGCTCCAGCAGAGTGGATGCTCTGGCACTGATTAAATGCGTTTTTCTTGCATGTACAGAAAAATCTCCCAGCGCGTCATTGTCTGCACCCCTCAAATCAATGATCTTTTGCACACCAGCTCTCTTCTCTTGAATGTCATCTGAGCACAAAATTGCCTGGATTATCATTTCACTGAAAGCATACCATGCTGAGTGCTGAATGGTTGGCAAAACAGCACCTACTACAGCCTTCTTTTGCAGTCTGACTTGCTGCAGCTGGAACAACACATGACACGGGCCTTCAATCCAGGAATGTTTTACTTTGATGTTTGAGCAAGAGTAGTACACACCAACAATGTATTCCACTATCATTCTTAAATTTTGGAGAGTTTTGCCTTTAAAGCCATGCTTTGAAACCCATATTCAACAAAGCCTATTTGCAGTTGTCAACCAGCATGAATGGCTTATAGGGCCAATTTCCAGAAGAGCTAGATCTATGAGAGGTTCTCCTGTCCTTATTGCCTTTGTGATCCTATATCCATGTGCTTGATCAGTAGAGATCCTTCACAACACTGTCGCTCAGTGAAATGAGAGGTTCATCAATTAAAACTCTGGTGAATGAAGGATCAATGTCAAGTTCTGTTGTAATGTCTAGCATGTTGCCAATTTTACCTGCCCATTTGTTATTAGACAAGGTCTTTTCATCCAATTTTGTCATTAAGTGTTGTGGGGTAACTCATTCGTGTGGAGTGCATACACCAACCAGATCAACTTCCAGTTCAATCCAGATCAAACCCAGTGCATGGCACCACCTTCACAGCCAATATTAACACTTGTAGAATCTCCACCAGTGGCTTTCAAGCTTTTGTCAATGCCTTTCTTCTTCATGAAATACACCAGACTATCTGCAATCACTTAAGCAGGTTTTCCTGTTTTTGAGCCTTTCTCTGGAGTGAAATGGTAAAGATATCTTCCACTGGCTCACTGCACACAGAATAATGCTCTTCGATGGTACTGGGGAATTGTCTGAATTGTTTGCTTTCAGCATAAATTTAGTTGCATCTGTACAGCCATTGAAGAAGATGCATTCTATTTTGCCCTTCTTACAGAGCTCATCAAATTCTTGATCTAGGGACTTCATTATTTTTTTTCTTCGGCTCTCAACTTTATTCTGGTTAATACAAGTATTTTGTCTTCTTTGGTGATCAAGCCAGCATCTATGAAGGCGGCTGTGGTAATGGCATCATGGTACATGGACCAATACTGCATCTTATGCTCTGCATAGCGACATTTGTTATTTCTAATCTGTTGTGTTCTGTCTTTTCTTTTGAAGTAGAGGGCACGTGCTTGGTCTAAGGCCTCTCTTCATAACTTCCATCACATTCCTCTTCATCTTCATCATCAGTCGTATGTCCTTCATTTCCATCATAAGAGGTACTTTATTTGTTGGTATCGAAATGTCTGGAATACTTCTCTGCTTATATTTAGTGAGACTGTCTCTCATCATCTTGCTGCTTTTGCCTTTTGCCTAGTCATTTCTGCTTGGGCACATCTGGCAAACCAATCTGATGAGATCTAAAAGAACCAATCTTCTCTCTCTGACCTTTAATGAAAGCAAGTTCTTTCAATGGTATCTTGGTCTCCTTAGGGCAGGTACAAGTTAATGTGAGCTTCTTTTTTGTAGCCAGCAGGGCAGCCAAATTAGACACACAGAACAATTTGACACATGCAGTTGAGGATGTCAAAGAGGTTGTCAAGATTCACAGTGAAAGTCTTACATCTAGTTTTCCTCTACCAAGAGATATGTTTTTGGCTTGATCTCAGCTCTCTTGGATCTTGTTCAAGATTGTTACTTGTAAATTTACAACAGAGGTCACAAAAGAACTGTTTGCTCATTCCTACTTTTCAAACACTTTTAAATATACATCTCTTGCAAGACTGGTTGCTAGGTAGTTTCTAGCATAATCACTACTTTTTTCTCTTAACAGTAGGCCATATCTGAGAATGTCTCGCAATGTTGGTAATTCAGACGGCAACAAGTCTCTGCCAGTCCCAATTAGGATGTGCACATGAGTGAATGTTCCCAGTCTTGTTCTTTTTTTAGAAGCCATTACATATCAGTTATTACACTCACAGGAAACGAGGCCAGCAGTATTAACACTCTCAGACAAAATAATGTTTAATAAAAACAGAAAGACAGCTGAACCTGTGAAATGAAACAAACAAAATGTTAAAAAGTTATGATATTTATGCAGTTATTTACCAAGCACAACTAAATTATATTAAAGTAACCAAAATATCTTTACAATCCCCAAGGCATGTCACAACATTTGAGCACCCCTAATGTTTGGAAATTGAAAGTTGAAAAAGGGGTCATTGGTCATGTAGTGCAACTATAATCTTAAACACAAAAGTAAATCTACAGGTAAATCTGACCAGCAATACATATGAAAAAGAACAGTGTGATTTGGTGGATCATGTGCCTGAAAGAAGCAACAATGTGATACAGTTGCATAAAAAAAACAACCTCTGGCTCCATACTCTTCTCTCCAGTATTCTCCACTATTTAGACTACACCTAGAATATTGCATTGAGTTCTGGGCATCAGATTTTAGGAAGGAGATTGATAAACTGAAGTGTATCCAGAAAGGAACATCCAAGGTGGTAAGGTTATTTAGAGGTATTGTGTTTGCTTTGTCTATTAGAAGAGAAAGCTGAAGGGAAACATGACAGCTGTTTTTAACAGAATCCCTATCATGTAGGAGATGGGATAGAATTGTTCAGAACTGTTCCAAAAGAAAAGACAAGATGCAATAGGTTCAAATTATAACAAACTACCACTACAGGTAGTCCTTGACTTACAACCACAAGTGGGATCAGGATTGCCATCATAAATCAGGGCATTCGAAAAAGTGAAACATCACATGAGTCATATGCCACCTATGATGGCAATCCCAGCAATCACCATTGCAATTATTAATTAAGAATTGCTTTACATGTGACTTCGGCCATTTACGAAAACAGTGCAGCTTTACAAACACTTAAAGAGCCAAATATATTGTAGGAAATGTTCACTGGAGAAGCTGGGTCTGAAAAGGACACAGCAAAAGGTGAAAGATTGGTACAGAGAACTAGGAGGAACGAATGGATGAACTAGCATGCTGGGGTGGGCTGGGGAGCAAACAAATACTTGCTGGCACTTGCTGAGCCAGGAAGCCACATGGAGCAGGGGAGAAGGCATCTGGGCAAATGAATGTTCACTGGTGTTGACTAGGAGGGGGCCTGAAGTTTCCCGGGGGTGGTAGGCAGCCCCAGAGTTACACTTCCTGCCCCGCAAGATAGGGCAGCAGGGGGTCAAAGAGACATAAATGAGAGAAGATAGAGGAGGGTAGTTGAAACGTCCCTCCAGTCGTAAGTGTGGGCTGAGAAGCACCTGGATTTTGATATGACCACAGGGGTGCTACAAAAGCCATAATTTCAGTCACATTGTAATCTCAGTTTTTCAGCACCACTGTAACTTTGAATAATCGCTGAACAACTGTTCAGAAGGAAGCATTATGTGGGACTACCTGTAGATTAGATATTAGGTACTTTTTTTTTTAACACAGATGTTTAAAAATGGAAGGGCTGTCTTGAAATAGGGTAGATTCTGTCAGGGGCCTAAATTGGCCAATGGATTTGGAAAATATATTCAAGATTCTTTCCAACCCTTATATTTAACGTTTCTAAAATAAATGTGTTGCATTTTAAATTATTTAAAATCTACTTTGATTTTACCCAACAGACTAACATACACTCACATATAAACTGAGAATTTCAGATGCCAAAATGGGTCCTAAAAATATTCAGCTTATCAGTAGACTAGCTTGCTTTTTCTATTGTTTCTACTGTATAGTCTTCAAGTCTCTTTAGTAGTCAATTAAGTATTAAGGATATTTTAAATACATATTAAATTAAAATTCTGGTGTTAAATGTCTCACAATTGATTTAAAGTTTGAGATAATATAAACAAAATTAGCTTTAAAAACAACCATGTTTTTATTTCCTACCCTGTTTTCCCCAAAATAAGATATCTCCTGATAATAAGTCCAATCGGGCTATGGAGCGCATCGCAATAAGGCCAAGCATTTATTTCAGGGTTCAAAAAAAATATAAGACAGGGTCTTATTTTCGGGGAAACACAGTAATAGAGTTTTTGTGTCAATAAACTGAAGAATCAAGTGAACAATATTTATGTGGCAACCATCCAACCATGACTTATCTTGAAAAGCTAAGTAGGGTGAATACAGTTCTTATATAGATGGGTGACCAGAAGGAAATGATGTAGGGTAGGCTTAAGGTGGCGGGGTCAAAAACATCCACCCTGAAAAGTAATGGCCATTTTCCATATTGCTGTCAAGAAAGTTACATAAACATTTCTATGTAATTCATTAGAAGTGATCTAAACAAATTCTTGACTTAAAGAAAGCTGTGCTTGTAGAAAGAGTAAAGTAGAATATCACCATTCTGTGATATTCTCATATATCTAAAAAAATTTAAACAAAATGTGCACTTAAAGCTTTTATGTACAAGATATTGCACTCAGATAAGCAAAAACCCAGATAAAACACATTATCAATTTACCAAACCTTTAAATTTAAGTGATACTCTAGAGGAATAACTTCTGAAAATTAAGAAATAGTTCAGTTATGCTTGTTATGTTTGAAAGAAAGGTGAATGGGGAAGAGAAACTAATGAAAAGAATATCCAAGCAGCATTGCAATAAGATATTTTTGAAGGAGGAGGTGGTGAGGCCCCTCCTCAAGAAGCCCACCTTGGATCCAGTGAGTTTAAACAACTTTCGTCCTGTCTCCAACCTTTGCTTTATTGCAAAGGTTGTTGAGAGCATGGTGGCACGTCAGCTCCCGCTGGTCCTGGATGAAGCATCATACCTAGACCCGTACCAGTCGGGTTTCAGCCCTGGGTACAGCATGGAGACGGCATTGGTCATGCTGGTGGATGATCTCTGGAGGGCTAGGGACAGAGGGTATTCCTCTGCCCTGGCCCTATTAGATCTCTTGATGGCTTTTGATACCATCGACCATGGTATCTTGCTGCGTCGCCTCGAGGGGTTGGGAGTGGGAGGCACTGTTTTACAGTGGTTCTCCTCCTACCTCTCAGGACGCTTGCAAGCGGTGTTAGCAGGGGGGCAGAGGTCGACCCCGAGGCCCCTCACATGTGGGGTCCCTCAGGGGTCGGTTCTCTCTCCCCTGCTGTTTAATATCTATATGAAGCCGCTGAGGGAGATCATCCGTGGTTTGGGGGTGGGGTATCATCAATATGCTGATGATACCCAACTTTTCATATCCACCCCAAATCAACCCAGTGATGCCCTCATCATGATGTCCCGATGCCTGGAAGCGGTGCGACTCTGCATGGGGAGGCTCCAACTCAACCCCGCCAAGACGGAGTGGCTGTGGGTACCGGCGTCTCGGTTCCAAGGGAACATTCCATTTTTGGTCATAGGGGGAGAGGTGCTGCCCCCTGTGGATAGGGCATGCAACTTAGGTGTCCTCCTGGATGCATGGTTGACCTTAGAAGACTATGTCACGTCCATGACCAGGGGGGCATTTGACCAGATTCATCTGGTGCACCAGTTGCACCCCTATCTGGACCGAGATGCCTTACGCATGGTCACCCATGCACTCATCACCTCCCAGATTGACTATTGCAACACTCTCTACATGGGGCTGCCCTTGAAGACCACTAGGAGGCTTCAGCTGGTGCAGAATGCGGCTGCGTGGGTAGTGATGGGAGTGTTCCAACGCTAACATGTCACACCCCTCCTGCGTGACCTGCATTGGCTACCGGTTGCCCTCCGGGTGAGGTTCAAGGTGTTGGTGATTACCTATAAAGCCCTACATGGCTTAGGCCCGGGGTATCTGGCAGATCACCTGCAGCCAGCAACAGCTCCCCATCGCCTGGTGAGCTCACACAGAGAGGGCCTACTTGGGGTTCCGTCGGCCAGGCAATGTTGGCTGATGGCCCCTAGAGAGTGAGCCTTCTCTGTGGGTGCACCTACCCTCTGGAATCAGCTCCCCTTGGAGCTCCGGGTGGCCCCTGACCTTCACTCTTTTTGCCACGACCTTAAAATATGGTTATTTCGCCAGGCCGGCATGGACTGAAGGGGTTTTAATGGGAATTTTAGATACTTTTATTGTTTAAATTTTAATCTGGACTTGTGGTTGTTTTATTGTTGTGAGCCGCCCTGAGTCCTTGTGGAGAAAGGGCGGCGTATAAGTTCGAATAAAGTAAAGTAAAGTAAAGTAAAGTAAAGTAAAGTAAAGTAAAGTAAAGTAAAGTAAAGTAAAGTAAAGTAAAGTAAAAATGGCAAATAGCCATTGTTTTTCCTTGAGCTAATGAACTACTGAAAACAGGATGTATTTAAAAAATGCACAGCTTTAGCAGGTCATAAAAAACATTGCATGGCTTGAATTGGTTTGTCGCCTAGGAGAATGCTGTCCACCATTTTTAGTAATGGTGTTTGTAGTACGTGTGGACATCATTAATCTGCGGGCTGCCTGCACTACTGGCTATTGCTTGTAACACTTCTGACCGATAAGCTAACAGTTTTTCAAGGTAGACCAGGCAGGACATGAATGTTAGAATTCCACTTTACTGATATTCAGGCAGTCCTCTTTTAACAAGCACTTCAAGCTTATGAGTAAGTACTTATGACTGGTCCTGTAAATATGTCCATTGCAGTCTCTCTGTGTCACATAGTGCCCGCCTCGCAATTACAACATTGCAGCATCCCTCAGTTATTGCCATTTGTGGCCTTCTTTACTGGCTTCCTATAGGCAAAGTCAATGGGGAAAATGGCAGGAATTCACAAATAGCAACCACATGATAATCTCCCTTAACGAGCCATGGTGATTTGCCTAATGATGGCAACCAGAAATTCCGATGAACAGGATGTTCATTGCTTAAGTGGCTCAGTCATATGACTTCAGCATTTATGCGAGGACTACCTGTAGACCAGGGGTGTCAAACTCAAGGTCTGTGGGGCCCATTTTTGGCTACAACAGCACTTGCAGCCCTCTGCCAGTGAAAATGGAGCCTGGGGAGGCCGTGTGTGGCCCTCCCAGGCTTTGTTTTAGCTGCAATAGCCTCCTGCAGCCCTCTGCCAGTGAAAATAGAGCCAGTGAGGTCGAGCTGGCCAGCCCCCACCCCCAAGGTCGAACACAACACTGATAAGGCCTTCAATGAAATCAAGTTTGACACCCCTGCTGGGTGTCAAACTAAAGTAATAGAATCTTGAAAGTGTAACAATGTTTTCCCTTCCTTCTTAACCTGAATTTCTTTTCTCCCATATTTAAAACATGTTTTTGTACTTGTGGCTGCATTGTTTATCCAAGGTCATATCTGTGGCTCTCCCAATAAGCAAGGTGTTTCAGAGCATGCAGAGATACAAACATAGCAGTTTTTATAGCTCCTTAAAGAAGCCATGCCTTTCCTGGGATTTCATGACTGTCCTTTGCAAAAAATCTTGAGGAAAAAAATGCTTGGTTTAAGGAGCTGCAAAGAGATGGCATATTTGTGCCTATTTGCTAAAATGCACTTTTTTGCCTTTAAACTAAACTGTAGCATAGTCATAATATTTGCATAAAAAATAGAAAGCAAAAGAATAGCAAGTTGCCAGGCAGAATACTATTGGTGACCTAATTATTACTTTTATGTATATTCTGGGACAAGAAAGCCTATCCCTTCAATGTATCAAAGGTAATAGGTTCAACCTTTATGAGCACAGAAAGAATCTCTTAGTCAGGGTTTAAGCCACTACTGGATAAAAGACCAGTGTTTTTCCACCACGTTCATCTATCTGTTATGACAAAGTCTGTACTGATTTGATAAACTATAAATATTCTGTATTACAGTAGAGTAGAGTAGAGTAGAGTAGAGTAGAGTAGAGTAGAGTAGAGTAGAGTAGAGTAGAATTATTTATTGGCCAAGTATGGTTGGACACACAAGGAATTTTTCTGTGGTGCATAAACTGTCAGTGTTCATACAAGCAACAAGTGATAAATCATGATTATAATCATAAATACATTCATCATAAATCATAAAATGGAACACTCTGATAGTTATAGGATATTAAATAAACAATCAACATAAATCATATTAGGATACTAAATAAAACAGTGAATATAAATCATAAGATACAATTAAAAGTTATAGTCATAAGAAGATAAGGAATAGGTAATAGAAAAGATGAGATGGATAATAGTAATACAGCCCTACTAGGTAGTTTGACAGTGTTGTGGGAATTAGTTGTTTAGCAGTGATGGCATGGGGGAAAAACCTGTCCTTGTGTCTAATTGTTTTGGCGTGCAATGCCCTAAAGCATTGTCTCGAGGGAAGAAGTTGAAACAATTTATATCCAGGATGTGATGGCTCTGTAGCTATTTTCACAGTCCTCTTTTTGGCTCGTGCTGTATACAGGTTCCCAATGGAAGGCAGGCTGGTAGCAATAGTTTTTTCTGCAGTTTTAACTATCCATTGAAGTCTGTGTCTGTCTTGTTTGTTTGCAGTGCCAAACCAGACAGTTATATGCAGTGAATGACAATAATTCCTTTATAGATAATTTAAATTATTTTCAATAATTTCCTCTGTATCAGTAGCTCCTTGGGCAGTCTGAACTTTCTGAGTTGGTGCAGGAAAAACATACTTTGTTGTGCTTTTTTGATGACGTTTTTGATGTTAGGTGTTCATTTTAAGTCTTGAGATGACCTAGAAACTTGAAGCTCTCTAATGTTGATACTGTGTTATCTAGTATTGTAAGAGATGGTAGAATAGGAGGGTTTCTCTTAAAATCTATTATCATTTTTACAATTTTAAGTGTGCTCAGTTCAAGATTGTTCCAGCCGTACCACAAGGCTAGTTGTTCAACTTCCCGTCTGTATGCAGATTCATCGTTGTCTTGAATGAGACCAATGACTGTTGCATCATATGCAAACTTGAGGACTTTAACAGAGGAATCCTTTGAGATGCAGTAGTTGGTATAGAGAAGTAGAGAGAGCACACAGCCCTGGGGGTGGGTTGCTTGTGCTAATTGTACAGGTATCTGATTTGATTTTGCTTATCTTCACCTGCTATTTCCTGTCTGTTAGAAAGCTTATGATCCACTTAACAAGTGTGGTCAGGCATGGCTAGCTGAATCTGTTTAGTTAAAAGAATATTTGGAATGATGGTATTGAATACTGAGCTGAAGTCTACTGATCTGTTTGCTTAGTAGAAAAATTGCAAGGGGTCTAACAGTGGATCCATGATGGTTTTCAGGTGGGCCAGCAATAACCTTCATAACTACGGTTGTCAGAGCAATTATCCATAGTTGTTCAGCTCCTTGATGGAGGATTTCTTCGGCACCGGGATGATAGTAGAGCATTTGAAACAAGACGGAACATAACACACCTCTAGTGATTCATTAAAGATGTGGGTGAAGATGGTGGCCAGTTGGTTAGCACAAGCTTTCAAGCAAGGAGTTAACTTGTCTGGGTCTGGTGCTTTTACAGGCTTTTGTTTGTGAAATACATCTTTTTCTGTGATCACCAGACATGGGGGCCCCAAAGGGATGGGATCAGTTGTAGGGGGCTTGACTGTTGTTGGTGTATCTGAGATGGAAATGGTGGTGGTAGTTGACAGTGGTTTCCTCTCAAACCTACAGTAAAACACATTCGTTTCGATAGCATCGGGAATCGCTAGTTGTCGATTCCCTTCAGCATGGAAAGGTGGTTTGCTCTAACCAGAGATATTTTTAAGAAGTTTCCACACATTTGCTGGTTCATTTGTTGAAAGCTGATTCCTCAGCTTTTCAGAGTAGCTTCTTTTTGTTGCTGATCTCCCTTGTTAATACATTTCTGGCCTGATTGTTCAGCATTCTATCTCCTTTCCTATAGGCTTCCTCTTTGGCATGACGTAGC